>JAFVLL020012434.1:0-43929 GCA_021397915.2 Tor tambroides | reverse complement strand
GTTTTTCCAAGTCAAATCAATTCATTCATTTAAATTGACCATCATTTATCTGAGAAATGTCCACCATTTTTTGGTTGAAATAGAAAATAATATTTTGTACTTTTCTTTAGAGACATTAGCTCTATGTATGTATGTGTGTGTGTGTGTGTGTGATTGTATTATGTAGTTATTAGCTAGTAGTAATATTTATTTGATCATTTTTTTGTGATCCACTGTAATTAAATGGCAAGAAGTAAATAAAAACTAATAAACTGGTTTATTAAAGGGATAGTGGACCCAAAAATGAAAATTACCCCATGATTTACTGACCCTCAAGCCATCCCTGGTATATATTACTTTCTTCTTTCAGACAAATACAATTGGAGTTTTATTAAAAAATGTCCTGGATCTTTAAAGCTTTATAATGGCAGTGAATGGGTGTCGAGATTTTGAAGCCCAAAAAAGTGCATCCATCCATCATAAAAAGTGCTCCACACAGCTCCGGGGGGTTAATAAAGGCCTTCTGAAGTGAAGTGATGTGTGTGAGTGTAAGAAAAATATCCATATTTAAAACTTTACAAACTGAAATCTCTAGCTTCCGCTAAATGGTACTCATGTTCATGAGAGAGTGGCGTTCCAGCAGATGATGTAGGACGTAGGCAAACGCCAGTGACGAACAGGAAAATGTGAGTTTACTGATGCATAGAAGTGTGTAGTGGAAAAAACTGTTTTTCCCAGTCAAATCAATTTCATTCATTTAAACTGACCATCATTTATCTGAGAAATGTCCACCATTTTTTGGTTGAAATAGAAAATATTTTGTACTTTTCTTTAGAGACATTAGCTGTATGTATGTATGCCACTGTAATTAAATGGCAATAAATAAATACTAATAAATAGCTTTATTAAAGGGATAGTTCACCCAAAAATGAAAATTACTCCATGATTTACTCACCTTCAAGCCATCCTGGGTGTATATAACTTTCTTCTTTCAGACGAATACAATCAGAGTTATATTAAAAAATTTCCTGGCTTTTCCAAGCTTTATAATGGCAGTGAATGGGTGTCAAGATTTTGAAGCCCAAAAAAAGTGCATCCATCCATCATAGAAAGTGCTCCACATGGCTCCGGGGGGTTAATAAAGGCCTCTTGAAGCGAAGCAATGTGTTTGTGCGAGAAAAATATCCATATTTAAAACTTTATAAACTGTAATTTCTAGCTTCTGCTAACTGTTGTACAAGCGCTCATGAAAGAGTGGCGTTCCAGTGGATGACGTAGGACGTAGGCGAACGCGTAAGTGACGAACCTGGAAGCACAGAGGAGAAAGCAAAACAACACACCGGTCACAAATTAGAAGTACAAAATGAGAATTTGTAAAGAAAAATGTAGGAGGATTTAGATATAAGCCACAAGGAGACTGATTTTTCTCTGATGTAAACAAAACTCGTGAACGTGAGTACAGCAGTTAGCAGAAGCTAGAGATTACAGATTATAAAGTTTTAAACATGGGTATTACTGTTATATAAACACATCGATTCACTTCAGAAGGCCTTTATTAACCCCCCCGGAGCCATGTGGAGCACTTTTTATGATGGATGGACGCATTTTTTGGGCTTCAAAATCTCGACACCCATTCACTGCCATTATAAAGCTTGGAAGAGCCCAGACATTTTTTAATATAACTCCGATTGTATTAGTCTGAAAGAAGAAAGTCATATACACCTAGGATGGCTTGAGGCTGATTAAATCATGGGGTGATTTTCATTTTTGGGTAAACTATCCCTTAAATAAAAATTACAATACTGTGTTGAGTATATATTGTATTGAATAATATTGTATTAAATTTATAATGTTAGATCGGTTTCTAAGAAGTTCTAATATTATTGACATAATGTTTACCGTTCGAAAGTCTGTCATTTAAAACACAAGCAGTCGGCAGCCATTACTACTGCTCATAAATATTTAATTCACATGTGAGGTTGTTTATATGTTGTAACTAAGTTTAATAGCATAATGCACACATTGTTAGTGGTGTGTTGGTTGCAACTTAGTCCCCATTTATGCCACAACAAGACTGAGCTGATGCAACCGGCCCATGATGCAATGGCAGAGATGTCATACTGTAAATACAGCACTTGCATCCTGTTTTTTTCACTTTCTTTTTCCTCAGCTACATCTATCTGTCAGTCTGACAGAACAATATATTTGAACGGTTGTGAAGGATTACAATGTTTCAAAGCACTAAAATAATGAAATTTACACAATAAATACAACAGTACAATACTCTTACAATACTATACTGTAGTTTCTCTAGAGCTGCTGTGTAAGTCAGACTTGTGTGACCGCCTTGCTTTAATGTCAAGCCAATGACAAATCGTCTGTGTCCCACCAGGTTAGATCAGTGTACTGCAGCCTCTTGTGCGAGTCTATATGTGTATGGACTCATTTATGTGTGTGTGTGTGTGTGTGTGTGTGACAGCTGTGGTGTAACCCGGAGCTCTGGCGCTGCAGGAGCTGTCTTGCACACAACAAATATGCTTGTTTACCATCCCGGCAGATAATTCCTTTTTTTGTCCTACCCGACTGAAACCGGGCCAGAACTTTGAGGAACAGATCTGCAGTATAATGACTTTTTTTTAAAAGACTGGCTTGTTTCAAGTGAGGTACGAAAAGCTTGTTTGGCTTGTGTCATTTCATAGGAACTAATGAAGAAGAATGGAGAGGTTGTCACTTGTTTTCTTCTCTGGTCGTTGTTAGTTGGAGCCCCTGTGGTGGGAACTGATGGTGTTGGCCAATTGGCTGTTTGCAGTCAAAATTGGGGAGTCAAACACAGCGGCACTTCTGTCGATATTATTAGTTAGAATAAATGTAACACGATGCCAGTGTTTGAAAATAAATCAATACACAATTTCTGTGCGTGTTACTTCTTTAATGTCATACAGATAAGAGGAGATTGTCTTTTTACTTCCTTGTTTAGTATTTGATGTTTAATAAGTCGTCTTTGCAGTGTTATTTTAGTATTATTTGTAGACTATTACAGTATATATGAATATTTTAAATTATTTTGTATTTTTTAAATATTTTAATATAGTTAATTTATTTTTAAGTAATTTTAGTACAACTTAAATGTAACAAGATATCATAAAGAAATCATATTATACATTGGATATTATATAATATAGTGTGTGTATATAATAAATAAATATATATATATATATATACACACACACACACACATTATTTAATCATTTATATATTTACTAGTTTTTTCTTATATATTTTTGTACTTTCTCATTTAGTGTTTGATGTTTAACAAGTTGTCTTTGCAGTGTTATTTTGGTATTATATACTATTACTTGTTAATTAAAACTATATGAAATATTAAAAACATAAAAATAATATACTATTCATATAATAAAATAAAAAAAGAATACCTTAGTATCTGAATGTCTTATTCTTTACAAGTTTATTTTTTTAAAAAAAATCTATTTTTCTTGTATGATCTTAAAAAATACATTTATATATATATATATATATATGATGTACTATTATAGTATATATGAATATTTTAAAATATATCTTGTTTCAGTTGTACTAAAATTGTAACTAAAATTAAAAACTGTATGAAATATAAAAAAATAAAAACATTTTAAATATTAATATATTGATCCAAAATACAGCAAAAACAGTAAAATTTTGAAATATTTGTACTTTTTAAAAGAACTAAAAATGTAGCTTTGATCACAGGAATAAATTACATTTTAAAATATATTCAAATAGAAAAAAGATATGTTAAAAAGTAAAAATATTTCAAAATTTTACTGTTTTTGCGGTACTTTGGATCAAATAAATGCAGGCTTTGGTGAGCAGAAGACTTCTTTAAAAAAACATTAAAAATCTTACCGTTCATTGAACAAATCAGATATTAAGATTTTACCATTTTTTATTATTTGTAGTTCAATAATAATTATCATTTGTTAATTAATTTATATAATCTCTAATTATAATAATCTATAAACAATAATATATAATTTCCTGAAGGTCACAAAATGTACTGTAGTGTTCACATAATTTTTTTTTTTTTGTGTCCTGTTGCTGTATATGACTGTTGAAATGAATAATGGATTTATAATGTAGACTACAGTCACGTCGTCTGATATTTCATTATAGTTTGACTCTAGTATTTGATAAAGATACAGTTTCCTGGTTGCTGGGGTACACTGTATTGCCTTTGTTATAAGAAAGTGATACAGCTTGTAGGCTCCAGACATTTCAAATATTGTGAGAGTGTCCGTGTGTGTGTGTGTGTGTGTGTGTGCGTTATCATCCAAGTGCTGTTTATCTGGCCGTTGCTTCATTTCCTCCATCCTGTAGAGCTCACTGCCGGCTCAGATCATCTGTGGCGCGGTACCCTGACTGCAATTTCCTAAGGTGATGGAAACACACATGTGGATGGTGTCTGTTGGCAGGTCGCTGGGGCCACAGAGGCATAACATGTTTACCAAGCATGCAGGACAAGAGGCGCTTCGACTGCCCTTGGGTTCATACAGGCTCCCACAAATCCGCTTGCATCAAAAGTGTGATATCTGGATGAGAGGACACCTTCTGTGCCGCCTGAATCATGTACCAGAGCAGGACGGCTCAGTTCTGCCACGTTCAAACCTCCTCCAACACACCTGCCTGGAATTTCCAGGGAAACACAAGGGTGATCAGACGTTCGGATGAGGAGGGTTGGAACTAAACTCCATTTGATCTTCACCTAGTTCACACAAAAATGCAGAGTCATGTTGGAGATGTTTTAATGATTGCTAAGCAAAGCGTTATGTGTGGACAAGTAAGGTCAAGGTCTCTGAAATTAAACATAATATGCATAAAATCAATACCTGAATCACTCAGATATCTGCATTGTATCAGCACATACATTAACATATCCGCTGAATATCATATCTCCTTTGTATATTAACAAACCCTTAGTAGTTGGTACTGCATTAGTGTTATAAACACAAACAAATGTTCTAGCAAAAGTACAAATAGTACTTGTACAAAAATGAAACTTATGCCACTCTCATACATTTTTTTTTGGCACTATGAACTTGCACAAAGCATAGTGTGATTGACTGCTTGTATTGCACTAGTCACTAGTGGTTGGAAAGTAGATGCTTTCGCATTAAGAATTGGGACACAGTACCACTTTTAAGTCCATACCGTACATTTAAAGTAGCAGCAGATCTTTTCTTTATATTGTGCCATACGTCTCAGCATAACAGATATGTAGGGTGGGTTGTTGAAGTCAACTGTAATAAATAAATAAAATAAATAGACTAGGCTTTGACCATACAACAAAGCATTTAAATATCTTTCTAAGACATTGTTGGGAGATATAGAGTGACAACTGATATTTATTTGCATTTAGTACTGTTATAAAGATCAAATTTATTTAAATACAAGTTATCAGTATTTCATCTTACCTTTTGGCCATATAAATATCAGCATATTACAGTTTAGGCTTCTGAATAAAATGTAATGAAATTCTGTATAACACATTTCTTTTCTTTCTCGAGTGTGAGCTCTATATAAGCCATGAAACCCTCATGTGTCAAATACCATACTTAAACAAAATACATAAAAAACCTGCCTTTTTTAAGTTTATGACATTTCAATAAAACATGAGATTAAAATATAAAACGTATAGCCTACATGGATTAATTCTTCACAGTAAGATCTATAAGATGCATTTACAAAATAGATTAAATGAGACCGTTTGCAAGACAGTGTGTAGTGATATCTGAAAAAATAGTTTGCACCTTTGGCATACTATTCTCAAAACACTATGATTTGGGACGCACTAATTATTATTTAGGACGGATAGTATGCAAATTGGGGACAGAGGGCTGGCACAGGATTCAGCACTCTTGTTTTGCTCAAAAATGCACTGGTTTAAAAAAAAAAACTAAAGAAATAGTTCACCCAAAACTAACCCACCCACCTGTAACAAGTTACAGTCTGAAATACCTGTAGGTTTCTCAGAAGCGGCTCAGTTGGTTTCTAAATAAGGTCTGTGGCATTCGCTCGGTTTGAGTCAGTGCACTATATATGGGCTTGGGATTGTTAAGAAACAAGTTTTGTGTGCTTCGCCTACTTGGAGAGCAGGTATCCTCGTCTCACCCTGGATATTCTACTCCTCCTTATCCATAATTGATCACACAATCACCTCTAGAAAATCGAGTTAAGCCATCTTCCTCTCCCGCGAGCGTGCCAAACACTGATAGGTGGAGAGTTGCCATCATCTTGTGTGATATTAATGCACAAAGGCGATCAATGCCGCATTCAAAAGCGCAAGTTAATCGATGCGCAGGAATGTGTTTTGCCGTTCTGTTCTTATTATCTTTACTCGAATGTCTTTTGGAATCAGTGCCGTGTCAATAACACGCGTTATGATCTCTTTGGCTCTTTCAAGGTACGAGCTTGACTATGACGCTCATTCCACGAGCGAAGACGTTTCAAAGCTTTCTTTCCGAACAAACGGAGGAGGAACGGAACCAGGAGCAAGCGACAGCGGCCTCCAGCGGCTGCGATAGGGATTGCAGCAGCTCGCCGTTCCGTTGACGAAAGCCACGACTCACGGACATTCCAAAGCTTTAGGAAGCTCATAGACACATGTACAGTACGAACTCTCTCTATATATGTATGACTTAATAATTATTTGTAGAACAGTGTGTATACTAAGAACTCTAGGAGCCTCTTTTTGTACGTCGAAGAAAAAAAACAACAACAAATGCCAAAAAGTTGTACCATAATCGTTATTTTCCTTGTGTAGTTTAAGACAAATGGACTTTCTGCGGTTATTTTTCAGATTTACTGTAAATATTAATGCGCTGTAGCGCTTACAAGTTTCTTGCAGTTTTGTCTGTCGTTGTAATGGGACACCCACTTAGATTCTGTCAAACAAGATAGTCTATCTGTGTTTTAGCACCCTGCACTTTTAAATTAGAGCTTGTTTTGCACTTTTGTCATTTGCTTTGGGTTTCAATATGGGCAGCCATGTTGTCTGTAGATGCGTGCAGTGTGGGAAATGGGGAAAATGTATACTTTTAAAGGGATAGTTCACTCAAAAATGGATATCTGTTTACTTTACAAACTGGTTTGAGTTACTTTCTTCTGTGGAACACAATAGAAGATATTTTGAAGACTGCTGGTCGCATGTTTCCATCAAAAGTGTCCACAATACTCGATTCTGAATCAGTTGATCTAGTTCACAAAAGCAGTCTGAATGATTCATTTACTACTAGGCCTAACTATGGTTGCAAGATTCATTGATCTCTATTGGTAATGATGATAATAGTTGCTTTTGGGAAACACACCCCAGGTTTGAAAGATGAAAATGATTTTTTTACATTTTTGGATGAACTATTCCATTGAATCTTTTCCCCCTTATTTTCTATGAAGTTAATTTCTGAAATGTGTCTAAACACTGGACTTGAGGTTCGGTTAATCTGAACTTTCTCACACTGCAGAAGAAGTGCCTTCAGACTCTGCTAGACTGAGACTCTGGCTAGAACGCTGATTAAATTAGCATCCTGCTAGCCATCCAACATGTTTATAACTGAATTACGTTTATACGTTGACACTGCATTTGTCTAAAAGCAGAACAAAATGTCTGTTCTCTCCCTGCACAGGAAAATGCTTTTCCAATAAGTCTACTGAATGGGTTTCAAAGGTTCAAATGGTCTTGTATAGATAGCGGATGACAGAAGTGTGCACAGAAACAATAATGCATTCGGTGTGACAATCAATTCAGATTTACTCGACCATAAAATACCTTTAAATGACTGTTGATGTTTTGTCTAATTGTGCTAAACAAACCTGTTTCAGCCAGAATAATATCACAAACGATTATGTCATGACTCATGATGTGGAGCTAAAGGTTTGGAAAGCACATTAAGAAATTGTCCCCCCTTTTTCCACATGTAATTATTTACTCAGAATTCATTCTAGTCAGCGTTTAGTAGCACTTGAATGTGAATTAACCTCTGTTTTATTGCAATGTGCATTGTTCTTCATTTAAAAATGTCTTTAAAAAGGGAATGCCCTTTTCTAAGGAGATTTCTAAGGGGTATTTGTGTTTAAATCCATGATATTCCAAGTTTTGCCAGCTATGAACGTTATTTGGAAATTCCCTTTGGGCTTTTTCAGGAATCATTTCTTGTACAATGTCTTTCTGGTTGTGTTAAAGCATTTACACAGGTTTCAGTTTGTGTGCACGCTTATTTGTAATTGTATGTTGTTTTTTAATCCATGTTTTATTTTATGGCATTAAATAGAATTTTGTCCTGTGTGGATATGTCAATGTTTACTGAGTAAAATAAACTGAATGGACTTTACAGAAACCACAGAATACTGTAAATGCCTCCGTGATAAAAAAAAAATGAATTCACCAAAAATGAATATAATGCATAATATATAAGGCTGCAGATATTTGATAACAGTAATATTGTGAAATATTATTACAATTTTAATTAGCTGTTTTCTTTTTAAATATCGATTTTAAAATGTCAAAGCAGAATTTTCAGCAGCATTACTCTAGTCTTCAGTGTCACATGATCCTTCAGAAATCAGTTTAATATGCTGATTTGGTGAAACATAATAAAAACGATCAATGTTTAAAACAGTTGTGCTGCTTAATATTTTTTGTGGATTGTATAGGCTGTTGAACTTAAATAGTTCCACAAAATGTTTACATTCAGGATGAAAAGAAAGCATTCGTAACACATTATACATGTAACACATTATAAATGTAACATTAAGAATAATAATAATAATGTCAAATGAAATATTTTAATCTGATATGTTGGTTTGGTGCTTCAATATGTAACTTTTGGTTAAAAAATGAACAAAAATCGGTTATTAGCAGGAACATAAGACATCAGTGTTCAAAAACAGTCTTCTTACCTTGATTCGCAACCGTAAGCTTATAATAATGATGTTATAATTTGTGGTGTGGGGTCCGATTTCGCGGTAAATTGACGCAATTTGTCTGTGCTTGCGTGTTTAGTCACGTCTGTAAACAGAAAAAAGAAGATCCGGCTACTTTAAGGCGTGTGTGGAGAGTAAACAACTCTGAAATCTGAGGGGATTAAAGACTTAACGAAGCCTTTTTTTTTTCTGCTGAACAGGACAGGTAAGACATTTCAATGGCTCAACAGGTAGCTAATTATCATTAGAGTACTTGTTTACTTGATTCAGATAGGTATCTAAGATCCAAGAGATCCGCTTTGATGTCGCCCTCACATATTCATCCGCGCAGCAGTGCCGAAACTACGACGGCGTTTTAGTGCCTCGTTAAAAAAAAAAAAAAAAAAAAAAAAAAAAAATTGAACATGTAAAGATTACGAGATTAAAGTCTTAATATTTCGAGAATAAAGTCGAAATATTACGAGAATAAAGTCGAAATGTTTCGAGAATAAAGTCGAAATGTTTCGAGAATAAAGTCGAAATACTACGAGAATTTAAATCGTAGAAATTAAAGTTATAATATTTTGAGAGTATAGTCTATATTGCGCATGCAAACAGCCCAGATTGAGAGCACCGGGAGAAGTGGCCAGGCCGAGATGGGTATAAACGGAGGTCGGAGCCAGCTGCAAATGGGTGGGCCAGCCGCAAGTGGGTGGGACTTAAGCTGCAAGTGGGCTGCACAAACCAACAGAAGATTTTGATTGGTTTGTTTAATGTCATGTGGGTTGTAGTATCGGTTCACGCTCCTGGTGGCGGTAGTGGGCGATTTTAGTTTAGACGTCTTTCAGTGGCAGCACGGTAGATGAGTGGAAGAGGTAAGCGTGATGTACAATTTTTGTTTGTTTTGTTTTGTAAAAAGTATTACAAGCTGTGAAAAGTGCATTTTCTTGGTGGCTTTTGTACAACGTTTTCTTAGTACCACACACATCTTACAATCTGTAATGTTCCTGACAATATCTTTTTTTTTCTACAAACAACTAATTTGCTCTCCAGGTTATGGATACCGAAGACCATAAGCAGGTAATGTAATTGCATGGCATTGTAATTTTGGTAACACTTTCTATGAAGCCCATATTTATAATACATTATAAGGGTATTTTTAAGGCATTATAATGAATGCATAATACATAAAAAAAATAAATAAAAAGAAACCTTATAACATTATATCATCTTGTGAATATTCATAAGAACAGTTTTAATGTATTATAATATTTACTTATTAGTGGTTATAGCTTATGTGGTTATATATTAGTGGTTATAAGATTATGATGATTTATAACACACAGTGAACAGGTTGCATCCACTTGCACTGCATACAGCTACAATGGATTATATTTCTCATAGTTATAATGTATTATAATAATAATAATAATTATTATTATTATTATAAGTCTCATATCTTGCCACCTTTCTTATGCTACTTTACTTAAAACCATCAATGACCACTTATAAGTATAGTTATAATAATAGTAATATTTTTTTCTCTCTCAAACAGCCATAAGATCATATATCAGATCAGACTGCTTTGTACTATTTTTATTTTAATATAAGTTTGATTATTTTGATGGTACCTTTTAGACAGCTGTTGATAAGTAACTCTGCAACTATATGTCAACTAGCAGTCATTGGAGTATTAGTAGTATGTCTTCTACATATATGCTAACACTTTATTTTGATGGTTTCCCAACAGACAAACTGACTATATAAGCAACTTTGCAAGTACATCAACATTCTACCTACCTTAATCTTAACCAGGGGTGATTCTAGGATTTTTATTTTAGGGGGGCTCAGCCCCCAGTGAGGATATATATATATATACAATATATACATACATACATATACATACATATATATATATATATATATATTCAAATGAAAATGGCAACATGATCGTTTTATAAAGTATATGCGTTCATATGTGCTTCATTTTCACTGGAGGGGAGAGCCTGTGAGGGTGTGATGAGGGGGGCGGAGCAGCAGCGCTTAGGCTACAGTAACGTTAGATGGGGAACCGATTGCTCCCCGTGATATTTTGTAAACTGTATTTATGACAAAGAACAGCACTGAAGCAGATATTAAAACAATCTATCGATAAACACCAGGGCCGTGCAGAGACCTTTGGAGGGGCAGGTGCTCAAAGTATAAAAGGGGCACATGGAAAACGGCTTTTAATAGGGCTGTGCCCCTTGCTGATCTGTGTATCGAAATGGATGCTTCTGTATTGATACAGCAGCAAATGCCATGACGCAGGTTTGAAAAAGAAACAGAACAGAAAAGACCATTTTAAGTTTAAATGTTAAAGACATTTTTTGCACCTCTTAATTACTCTGGAATGATATTATTATTATTAGTATTATTAGTATTATTATTATAGTTGTTGTTGTTGAGTTTACAGGGTATGGTGGTTTTGCTGTTGTAAAAAAAATATGTTGTTGTAGAAAAAAAATATTCCTGTCTTATTTAAAATAGAATTCTATTCTAATCCTGTTCTGAATTTATTCATTTTTTTGAATGATAATGATTATAAAAACAGGATTGATAAGTATAATTCGGAGGACGAGAAAATCAGTATAAGCCTGTTTTACCAGTGTTGTGATAATTATTTTTAAGGCACTCTACGTTTTTTAAATAAATACTGAATTAATAATAGTTCAAAGTATGAATAGTTTTTAGTCAGATAACATAAAAAAAGACAAGACATGTCGATGTGCTTTAAATTTTTCCCAATTAAACAGCAAGAACGAAAGAGAACAAGCATCTTTATTTATATTGCTGTGTGCAGAACTATGTTAGCTGCATTTTTAATATTTAATATTAATTTTAATAAAATGTAAATTCGTCCCCCGCGCTTTATTCAAGCTCGAGCAGGTGTTTTCACAGAGGTTTCTAGATTTAAATCTAGATTTAAATTAAAAAAAGATATGACCTGACGTTTTATTCGTATCCAAAATGAGGAGATGTGAATATCAGGAGAGCTGAACACTCTCGTGCAGTGCATGCTTCATTCATACTGGAAGCCAGAGGGCGCTCTCGCGCAGAAACTTTTGACGTGCAGGAAATCCCTAATATGGACGAACTCACACGGCTGCTGTAGCTGAGCTGAATAAAAAGCAGAAACGTTTTTACTGATGAAAGGTGAAGACAATAAACACACGATTGCGAAAATATATGGTTTATGTGTGTTTTTCAAGTTATCTTCAGGTAATAAATAAATAAACTATATGAAAAATGCAGTAGCTACTGATTGACATATCATTTAGCATAGAAACTATAAAATATATTTCCTGAATTATTCTGTAATAAAAATGGGAAAAAGGTGTTCGTAGTGGCCTTTATAAACCAATCATAAAACTGTCATTAGGAAAACACTGAACAAAAATATTGTAGCCCCTTGCTGCAGCTAACCTTGCTTCCACAGGCTACACACAGCAATATCAACAACAGCTGTGCATGACCTCTTCACGCCGTTCTCGTAAAATAATAATTCAATAATATAAGTTTACAAGCACACCCCTCCGCTGAGAACTCCACTTACCGGCAGCCGCAGACGTTATTGAAGGCATCCTAAAGTTGTCTGAACGTGATCGTTCCGGATAATTCTATTTACTGCTAAATTATTATTAATTAATTTTACTAATAGTTAAATTGGGCAGGCCTTCACAAAAGGGTGTTTAATTACAAAAAAATTAATAATAATTGCCTTGACAAAAGGGTGCTTTGGGCATCAAGGGGAAAGGGGCAGGTGCTCAAGCACCACCACCCCCCTCTGCATTTGTGCCTGATAAGCACACACATGGTCACTCATTTCTCGCTCCCTGCCCTTGTGGTCGTGATTGAAAAAGAACAGCTGAAAGACAGGGAGCACTGAAAGTCGATCGAAGTCTACCGCCGTTTTCATACTAAATTTAAGGGGGACTGAGGCGATCACAGTAATGTGATTATCAGGCCCATCCCTTAAAATTTTAGGGGGCTGAGTAGTCATTTTGGGGGGGGCTATAGCCCTAAAGTAATGTGACGCCCATGATCTTAACCTAACCCTACTATTACTCTAATGATTGATTGACATGTGGTGCAAAGATGCTTATAGTCAGCAGACTGAGGGACCATCAGAATAAAATGTAACCTAACATATAAACATTGCATTTTTTTCCAGTTGAAATTATTAACTAGCTCACATCAAAATTAATATTAGCCTCACAGGGAACACTCAAATAACACTCCACACCTAACCACTTACAAGATGTACTGTAGTAAGATACTATGCAGATCTTAAATAATGTCAAGATATATAGTCCCATTATCAATGTAAAAGTAGATTTAATATGGTGTTCATTGTGTTATAAATAATCATAATCTTAAAAGTTATAAGCACAAATAAGCATTATAATGTATTATAATTGTTGTTATGATTATTTATAAGATGATATAACATAAGGTTTTTTATAATGCATTATGCATTCATTATAATGCCTTAAGAATACCCTTATAATGTATTATGAATATGGGTTTCATAGAAAATGTTACTGTAATTTTTTTTTTACATTTTGGACTGCACTGATTTATAAAGTGTAAATGTCTTAAATGTTTGTAAATAGATACCTGTTTTTATACAGTCTATGATAGATACATTGTAAAAAGTGAACAGTTGGATCAACTTTAAAAAAAAATACTTCAATTGGTAACACCTAAAAAAAAATTATAAAGGTAATTAAGTCGGAAAAAAACCTTATTTTTTAGGTGTTACCAATTGAAGTGGGGGGTTTTTTAAGTTGATCCGACTGTTCACTTTTTACAGTGTAATTTTCTAAAGAATAAGGTACATTTTCAAAAGTATTAGAACACATCTCCTAACATCCTAATCCACAATGTAATATAATTAAAACATGGTTTAAATAACCTTTTTTTAATACTAATAATAATCAATAATCAGTTTTGTGTAAATTAATGGTGAATAAACTAGCGTTTTGTCTAGTGGTTTTTAAAAGGAATACTTCGTTTAAAAATAGTAATAAAGACTAATTTACTTGGCCTAATGTCGTCCCTTAAAATTTCTGGACACCATTTACTTGCATAGCATAGACCTACAGAGCTGAGAAATTATTCTTGAAATGTTTGTACATGTTCAACAAGAGAATAAAGTCATGCATATCTTGGATGGCATGGGGAGAATGTTTTAAATTTGGGTTAACCCTAGTGCTCATTGTGCTTCTTGTGTACCCACCAGGTTATGTTGGGAAGGGCAAGCGAGGCGAGCTCCGTGGAATTTACTCAGAAGCAATGCATCCGGGATTTTGCAGTGTCCACTGTGCTGAATGAATGATTGTACATAATTTGAGTCATCAGAAATAAAATCATTTACCCACCCTGAGATTTCAAATTAATACATTGATTTGTGTAACATGTTCTGAAAAACATTAGTCTGTCATTTGCTGTAATGTGCAGTACAGGCAAATTGTAACTACATTTCCTTAACAGTACTCAACATTTTCTTCATATGCCACACATTTACCTCCTAAGTGCAATTGCATCTCACTTTAATGTTCCTTGGTAGGCTACTGTATTAGAATTGTAGAAGTAAAATGTAATATCCAGAAATCTGCTTAAATTACTACAGTTAAAGGATTTAAAATGACACCATCACGAAGCATGGCAAAAGGTGTAAAAACATTATTTCAGTGTTGACAGTGAATGGTATTGGATACAAACAATAATGACAAAACTAAGAATAAGACGTGATTTCAGTGTTGACAGTGAATGTTATTGGATACACACAATAATGACAAAACTAAGAATTTCAGTAAACACTATGAAAAACATTATCATTATCATTTCCCATCTGATGAAATCCATCTAACACTGACATAAGCTCCTCCTGCCCCTTGTTCTCAACTCTCACTTTTGCTGTTCTCAAGCTCCTCCTACTTGCTGTTCTTGGTGTAGCTCCTCCCACCCCAGTCTCGGACTGTGATTACCATGGCCAGGCCACGTAGTATTAATCATCCAGCGGCCACATCATCTTACTGGGATGCGGAAGAGTCAATTTGGGACTAATAGGCTGTTAATATCAGAATATGATATTTATTATGACTGAACAGGAACAACTGTTTATGCAACATCAGCTCACACTCAGTGACATTTCTTTGAAACTGTGGTTCTCTTATTTAACTTACTTTTTTTAATGCTTCTAAATATGTGGGATTGTGTGAAATCTTATGTGTCATACTGTGGGGACAGTCACAGTATGCTTGGAAATAATATTTCATGTCTTCCATTGCATTCTCGTTATTTATATGGTCGCCCCAGCCCTTATGTAATAGTTATTTGATAACAATATAAAAACAAATATAAACAAATCAGTGTCGTTTTCTATATTACAAATTATAAATGTGTTTTGCTCTTTATTTCATGTTTATAGCAAGATATAAAGTGAAGGAACAAAAACAAACAGTTTAGCCTAATTTAGAATTAAAATAATCTCTGTTAGTTCGTTATTGTAATGGTGATGACTCACATGCCTTCAATGCACATTATTTTAATATCTTCCTACATATTGTTTGTATTTCGCTATAAAACTGACATATTTTGAAAACTGAGACTTTGGAATATCTCCCGGTGCTCCCAATCCGGGCCATTTGCATGCGCAAAAGGCTACGATAGCCTATCTCAAAATATTATAACTATAATCTTTATTCTCGAAACATTTCGACTTTATTCTCGTAACATTTCGACATTAATCTCGTAATATTTCGACTTTATTCTCGTAACATTTCGACATTAATCTCGTAATATTTCGACTTTTTTCTCGAAATATTTCGACTTTATTCTCGTAGTATTTCGACTTTATTCTCGTAGTATTTCGACTTTATTCTCGTAATTTCGACGTTATTCTCAAAATATTACGACTAATCTCGTAATCTTAGATTTTTTTTTATTTTTTAACGAGGCACTAAAACGCCGTCGTACGAAACACAACCCACGTAAAAGAAAAAATAAAATAACTCCACCAGTAACTTGCACTTTTATGTTTCAAACAGAGATAGCGTAGAAAGGCAAAAGTTAGGTAAAAAAGTGTTGCTTAATATTGTTGTGGAACCTTGTTTTTTGTGAGAGTGTCATTTGAAATAGAAATCTTCTGTAGGTCTAATATAAAATAAATAATGTAATTTTGATCAATTTAATGAATAAAAAATAACTGACCCCAAACTTTAGATGTATAGGCCTATGTATTTTTCCTTTAAGAGTTGTTCATGTTACTCATACGGGTATATAAAAAAGAAAAGCAAAAAGTCAACATTAAATGTTAATTTCTTTATATGAGTCTTAAAGAACATATATCTCCAACAACCTCATACAGTGTCATAAGGCCAAATCCCATCAAGCCTAATTTTTGATTTGTAGATGCATCAAAATGTGATTCATTTTATTCCTGTACATGTTAAGTGCTCTGTGCTCAAACATCACATCTGAACTCTGATCTTAATCATTTAAAGTCATTATATCTCACAAAGCAAATCATATTCCACCTGCAAGCTGAGCATTGTCAGTTCACCTATAAGTAACGAAGACATTGTATCCTCCTTTTCATTTTCATTCATGAGGCTGGTACTTCCATTTCTGCAGAGAGAAAGCATTCGGACTCAAACTGAGACACGGGACAAGGATGTGAT
The DNA here is from genome assembly GCA_021397915.2 of Tor tambroides. Lineage (NCBI taxonomy): Eukaryota > Metazoa > Chordata > Actinopteri > Cypriniformes > Cyprinidae > Tor > Tor tambroides. Next base: position 27,271 of record JAFVLL020012434.1, on the reverse strand, counting down.
TTTGAGACGATTCATCCACTCAAAAGCTCTCTGAGGTCCAATCATTTGATAATTAGAGTCACTCAAAGTAAAGTTTTGCTTCGGTGTCTGCTCAGAGTGACTGAGCTTGGCTTATATCTGGCTTTGATACAGTCCAGAAAGCTTCTTAAGAAGATTACCTGTCAAACTGACTTCACAGAGGCGCAGAGAGGACATTTTCCCCAGTGTGGTCATGAGCAGCCATCATCCAGCACCATTATGCAATGAAATGTCATGTAATGTGGGTTCAGGGCCAGGCTGGAATGGTTAATGTAATGATGAAGATAACGATGATGGTGGTAGTGGTTCTTCAAATGACAAATTATATGCATGGCTTCATTAATCTTCTGCATTATTAGGAATTTCCCCTCTCATCCATCCATTAGTATTCAGGTGCAGAAGCATTTCTTGGCACTGGCGTTTGGTTTGTGTTTTATGATTTCTGCTGTTCGGCTATAGCTAGTTTTTCAACTACTTCCAATTTTCAGTTTTAACTTTGTATAATGGTAGTATCATCTCTTTTGTTTGTGCTTTTTATGAGCTTTCACTATGTGAAAGTTAACGTATATATCTTTATCTCTTTTCCCACTTCTGGTCCCCTTTTTCATCCTGTCATAGACACAGCCATGATCATATGTGTTACGCTGCCACAGAAAGAAAACATTCAGAGTGAGTTATTATAAATGAAAGCAGCATTAGACAACATCAGTGTTAAGGGACTTTCATTAGTGGGAGTTATAAGCAAATACATGATGCTACCGTTCAATACAATATAATAAACATTATAACAGAAAATTTAAAATGCTGAATTTTTCTAAACTATATTGTGTAAAAGAAAAATTCATTCAGGAGAGAGAGATTGGAAATGTATACTTGCTTTGCGTTTTTGAAATGGACATATGGACACAATTTGTCCATACACAAGTTGATTTTAATATATAAAATTTCAGTATGGACCAGATTATTCATCACTGCCTTATCATAGTATTAAAAATAGGGTTTGCAAACAAAGTAATTCACAGTGAAAAAAAAAATTGAACATTCAATTTTGTGGACATTTCACACAGCAACAATACATGCTCAGCTGTGCAGAGCAAAACTGATTGACGTCTTTACCTGTCTTTTGGCAGGGTGCAATTTGATTCTGTACTCCTCTCTCTTCCTTTTCATCCTGTGAAAACCAGTTTAGAAATTGAGTGACGGTTTACTCTGGATGACAGACATTAAAGGCTACTTAATCATTTTATTAAGGAGCAGGAAAGCAAATACTGCAGTATGGAGATAACCTCACTTCACTGCAAAATAAACAGTATAAAACTTAGCGAGGTTGGCAGCGAGTGTGTTGGACATATGGTGAAGACGAGGAGGGGATGAGATTTCACAGCCAATTATCAGAGAGACCTCTTAACAGACAAACCAGATGCTTATAACTTCATACCTAATGAAAGCTATGGGAAATGCATTGTCCTTCAACCATCAATCCAAATTCAGTCACAACATGCGCAGAACACAAGTCTACGCTGTTATACTAGCAATTAATCTGTTCATACTTCCTGTTTTTAGTTACATTAGCCCTCACGATTTCCACATAAAAATGGGGAGATAATGCTTTTTGCTGTTTATCACCTTCTCTAGTACAGACATCCTTACTCAAATCAAGGTGGTCCAGAAGTGCACAACACAATGAAATCCCTACAACACAACGCATAGGACTAATTTTGTGGTGTTGTGCTAATTTCACTGTTTTGTGGTTTGTGTCTGTTGTGCTAATTTCGTTGTGTTGTGGCTTGTTTCCGCTGTGTTGTGCTAATTGCGTTGTGTTGCGGCTTGTTTCCGCTGTGTTGTGCTAATTTCTTTGTGTTGTGACTTGTTTCAGCTGTGTTGTGCTAATTTCGTTGTGTTGCGGCTTGTTTCTGTTCTGTTGTGCTAATTTCGTCGTGTTGGGGCTTGTTTCCGCTGTGTTGTGCTAATTTCGTTGTGTTGCGTTTTGTTTCTGTTGTGTTGTGGCTTGTTTCTGTTCTGTTGTGCTAATTTCGTTGTGTTGTGGCTTGTTTCCGCTGTGTTGTGCTAATTTCGTTGTGCTGCGGCTTGTTTCTGTTGTGTTGTGGCTTGTTTCTGTTCTGTTGTGCTAATTTCGTTGTGTTGCAGCTTGTTTCCGCTGTGTTGTGCTAATTTTGTTGTGTTGTGGCTTGTTTCCGCTGTGTTGTGCTAATTTCGTTGTGTTGCAGCTTGTTTCTGTTCTGTTGTGCTAATTTCGTTGTGTTGCGGCTTGTTTCCATTGTGTTGTGCTAATTGCGTTGTGTTGTGGCTTGTTTCCACTGTGTTGTGCTAATTTCGTTGTGTTGTGGCTTGTTCCTGCTCTGTTGTGCTAATTTCGTTGTGTTGCGGCTTGTTTCAGCTGTGTTGTGCTAATTTCGCTGTGTTGCAGCTTGTTTCCATTGTGTTGTGCTAATTGCGTTGTGTTGTGGCTTGTTTCCGCTGTGTTGTGCTAATTGCGTTGTGTTGCGGCTTCTTTCTGTTCTGTTGTGCTAATTTCGTTGTGTTGCAGCTCGTTTCTATTGTGTTGTGCTAACTGCGTTGTATTGTGGCTTGTTTCCGCTGTGTTGTGCTAATTTCGTTGTGTTGTGACTTGTTTCCGCTGTGTTGTGCTAATTGCGTTGTGTTGCGGCTTGTTTCCGCTGTGTTGTGGCTTGTTTCCGCTGTGTTGTGCTAATTGCGTTGTGTTGTGGCTTGTTTCCGCTGTGTTGTGCTAATTGCGTTGTGTTGCGGTTTGTTTCCGCTGTGTTGTGCTAATTGCGTTATGTTGTGGCTTGTTTCCGCTGTGTTGTGCTAATTGCGTTGTGTTACGGTTTGTTTCCGCTGTGTTGTGGCTTGTTTCCGCTGTGTTGTGCTAATTGCATTGTGTTGCGGTTTGTTTCCGCTGTGTTGTGCTAATTGCGTTGTGTTGTGGCTTATTTATTGTTTCTTTATTCGGCTGTGTTGTGCTAATTAGTTATGCGGTTTTTGTTTCAGCTGTGTTGTGCTAATTTAGTTGTGTTGTGGCTTGTTCCGGCTCTGTTGTGCTAATTTCGTTGTGTTTTTTTGACTTGTTTTCAGCTGTGTTTGTGCCTTTTCATGTTTCGTTGTGTTGTGGCTTGTTTCCGCTCTGTTGTGCTAATTTCGTTGTGTTTTGACTTGTTTCAGCTGTGTTGTGCTAATTTCGTTGTGTTGTGGCTTGTTTCCGCTCTGTTGTGCTAATTTCGTTGTGTTTTGACTTGTTTCAGCTGTGTTGTGCTAATTTCGTTGTGTTGCGGCTTGTTTCTGTTGTGTTGTGGCTTGTTTCAGTTCTGTTGTGCTAATTTCGTTGTGTTGCAGCTTGTTTCCGTTGTGTTGTGCTAATTGCGTTGTGTTGTGGCTTGTTTCCGCTGTGTTGTGCTAATTTCGTTGTGTTGTGGCTTGTTTCAGCTGTGTTGTGCTAATTTCGTTGTGTTGTGGCTTGTTTCCGCTGTGTTGTGCTAATTTCGTTGCGTTGCAGCTTGTTTCCATTGTGTTGTGCTAATTGCGTTGTGTTGGGGCTTGTTTCCGCTGTGTTGTGCTAATTTCGTTGTGTTGCAGCTTGTTTCTATTGTGTTGTGCTAATTGCGTTGTGTTGTGGTTTGTTTCCGCTGTGTTGTGCTAATTTTGTTGTGTTGTGGCTTGTTTCCGCTGTGTTGTGCTAATTTCGTTGTGTTGTGGCTTGTTTCCGCTGTGTTGTGCTAATTGCGTTGTGTTGCGGCTTGTTTCCGCTCTGTTGTGCTAATTTTGTTCCATGTTTGACTTGTTTTTCGGCTGTGTTGTGCTAATTTAGCTGTATTGACTGGAACTTGTTTTTAAAGCTGTGTTGTACTAGTGCGTTGTGTTGTAGGCCCATTTCCTTGTGTTGTAGCTTGTTTCGCTGTGTTGTGCTAATTAGATTTGTGTTCGCGGTTTGTTTCAACTGTATTTGTTATTTTCAATTGCGTTGTGTTAGGTTTCTGTTCCCATATGTTGTGCTAATTGCGTTGTGTTACTGGGTTTGTTTCCGCTGTGTTTTGTGCTAATTAACACGTTGTTGTAGCTTGTTTCCGGCTTGTTGCTGTTTAGTTGTGTTTTGACTTGTTGTAGCTGTGTTCATTTGGTGTGTTGTGGCTTGTTTCTGCTGTGTTGTGCTGAATTTACGTTGTGTTGTGACTTGTTTCCAGCTGTGTTGTGCTAATTTCGTTATGTTGCGCTTGTTTCTGTTGTGTTGTGGCATTTCAAGATTAGTATTGTTGCTAATTTAGTTGTAGTACAGCTTGTTTCTGTTGTGTTGTGCTAATTTCGTTGCGTTACGCTTGTTTCCATTGTGTTGTGCCTTTAATTAGTTGTGTTTGGGGCTTGTTTCAACTGTGTTGTGCCTAATTTAGATTGTGTTGCGGCTTGTTTCTGTTGTGTTTGTGCTGGAGAGAACGCGGAGTTCTTTAAAAATGACTTTAATTCTTAGGGATAATAACTTTTCAGAATCAAAATTAATAACCAAGATTAATAATCCTTCTGGATTTTTTTTCTCAATAAAATCATTTCATTTCTTGATTTTCCATGCTTCTTATATAAATCTTGTATGTTAAAAGCACAGTTACATTTACCCTTGTTCGGTCAGTTATCACAGGTACAATGACCAAAAGAAAACTGCATGGTTTAAAAGTGAACGCAAATGAGATAAAAAAATGTTGATTACATGACATTAACATTGCAAGGACTGTCAATTTCATATTTTGTGTTGGAAAAAAAAAAAATTGTAAGAGTAAATTTTAGTATGGCAGTGGTCCTCAACCAGGGGCCCGGGGTTCACTAGGGGGCGTCAAAATGACTTCAATTGTTTTTTATAAAAGGCAAAACAAGCCTATTTTAATTCACTCCCTAAATTATTTTCATTTGAAATATAATTATTTTAGCTACCAGTCAAACATTTGTTCACACATTAATTCACTGTTCTCATGATCTGAAAGACTTCTGATATTGGTCTCTTTTCCTCAAAAAAACATGCAGAAAGAACAACAACATGTAAGCCTAAATCAAAGATGCCCAAACCAGGACATGCTGGACAAAGTTGGTCCATGATGACCTTTGATTTGGCCCACCATGCCAGATCACAAGAGTAGGGAAAATAGCAACAAACATTATGCCATGCATGGAAGCATATCATCACTTCTACTTAATTTTTGTATTAAAATGTAGAGAATATAAATCGATTTGTTTTCAAGTCATTTGAATGTTATATAGTTGGATATAATGGAACAGTTTCAGCCCACAGCTCTCAATCAATTTAGATTTGTGGCCCCTTGTAGAAAACAGTTTGGGCACCTCTGTTGTAAATAAACAGGTAGTTTCTTGTCTTACCTTGAGCAGGTAGAGTGGTCAGCAGGATTGTGGTGGACTGGACACCAGCGTCTGTGCTGAAGTTGCAGCGGTAGAGTCCTCCATCTTCTCTGACGATGTTGGTGAGGTGTAGACTGACCTCCATAGCATCACTGCAGTTCAGTCGTCCTCTACTGTTGAACTCACTCAGCTCCACGCCATCTTCTAGCATCTGACACGTTGCTATAATATTACTACCGCCCACCTCTGCGTCCAGTTTCTCAATGCTTACTTGGTAAACCTCACCGTTGTGGACAAGGTCACACCTAATGGTCAGGTTGTCGTTCTCTGCGGCCACCAAATTAGTGTCCGGTTGAATAGAGAATGTAGTGGTGATTGCTAGACCAAAAAAAAGGAGTAGTAGGAGACAAGTCTATATGATATACAATATGATTATTAACCTATTTAGCAATGAATATACTCTGGCATCACAATTCAGGGTTAAACCTATTGGGTCTCCATGACTTCTCTGTAATTTTGGAAAATGTGGTGGAATATAATTCACCTGCTTTTTCGACAAATGTGTCTTTGGTCCATGAACCCTGAGGATAAGTCTGCAGAGAGCAGTGATACTGGCCGATGTCGCCCTCAGTGACATTCATTATGGAAATGCTGCCGTCCATCGCGGTGGATTTCAGAAACGTCACTCTGCCGTCATATGATGGCTCATAGTTGGTGCCATACTGAGGATGATAAACTGCTACAGGTTGTGAAAGAGGCTTTTTAGTCCAAGAGACCATAATGAGCTGGCCAGTCCACGGACACAGGCAGTCCAATACCATTCCTTCCTGCAGTGTGACTTTTGATTCTGGGGCTTTCATCTGAACAGAGCCTAGAAGACCATTACAGAAGTGTGGGAAATCAGACACAGATAAAAACGGACACAAAGGAAAACAAAATCATCAAAGGTACATCATTTCAAGTCAACAGACACTGGCAGAGAATGTCAGGGTTCACGCACACCTTCTGACCAGTATTTCTTTTTTTCCGGGCATTTGTGGTTGCTGGATTTTAAATGTATAATAAATAAATAAATAAAATTATATACAGTATATACACTGCTGTTCAAAGGTTTAGGATCAGTAAGATTTTTGTTTTTTAATGTCTCCTATGGTCATCAAGGCTGTATTTATTTGATCAAAAATACAGAAAAAAAACAGTAATATTATTGCAATTTCTAATATTGATTTCCTATGTCAACATACTTTAAAATATCATTTATTTCTGTGACGCAGCACTGAAGTTTCATTCTAATATGCTGATTTATTATCAGTGCTTATTTTTTGGAACCTGTGATACTTTTTTCTTTGATAAAAAGTTAAAAAGCATTTATTCAATATAGAAGTCGTTTCTAACAATGTAAGTCTTTACTATCACTTTTTATCAATTTAACACACCCTTGCTGAATAAAAGTATTAATTTCTTAAAATGAAACAAAACGAAAAAATTGAATGACCCCAAGCTTTTGTATAGTAGTGTATATTGAAACACAAAATTTATATTTTGAATAATCACTGTTCTTTTTAACTTTTTATTTATCAAAGAATCCTGAAAAAGGATTACAGGTCCCAAAAATATTAAGCAGCACAACTGTTTTCAACATTGATTATAAATCAGCAAAATTTGAATCATTTCTGAAAGACCATGTGACTCTGAAGACTGGAGTAACAGTGCTAAAAATGTAGCTTTGTGTCACAATATATTATTTATTTATTTTACCTAAATAAAGGCGTATGTGCCAAAATGCAATTGCTGGTGTGGCTTCCCTGTCACCGTGTACATTGTTTATTGAAATCGCAGCAGAAGAACCTTATAAAGCTAAACATTAATGGTTATTAAACTGTATTTTGTACCCTTGTAGAACTAAACTAACAAAAAATGTTGCAACCAGCAACCACAAGTACAAACCAAAGTTACTTTCAATGTAACCACATATTCTCTTTTCCTTTTTAAAAAAGATTATAACAAATCATTATAAGACAGACTTTTTTCTTTCAAAATCTATAGGATAAAAATGATTTATATTTACCCTATCAGCATTCAAAGTCAATTCAATTCACATGTAAACAGGAACACTGTTTATCATGCTAGAGAACAGCCATTCATGCTTACGTCCTTCGATATATACATAAATGACCAATTAAGAACAAACAATTGGCTATAGCTTAAATGTTTTTTATAAGCAAAAGTTTGAACCTTTGCTGAAAACATTACCTTTCAGAAAACAGAGCTGCATCATGAGTACCAAGAAGTACCAGTAATCCTTTTGTACTGCCACCATCTTGCTCCTCTGAGACAGAATGAATACAGCATTGACGAGGACTGAGGCGACCACAGCACTGCAAGACTCTGCAATCACATCCTCAACCAGCAGATAAACACTGTTAGAGAGGAGGTGTTAAGTTCACCAAACGAGAAAGGGCTGAATTCTACCCCACACACATTGTTTTTTGTTCACCTGAAACTGAAAGAGTAGATTTGAAACCAATCTCTGAATTCCCCTGTGATAAAATAAAAAGAATACAAAGGAAAGGAAAAATCATGACCTTATGTAATTCATCCACAAAGTGATAGAACACCCAAAAATAAGTTTTTTTACAGTGCATGTGATCATTTTTGACAGTTGGAGAATGGAGAGGCGTCTACTGTAAACCAGTTCATTTATTGATTTGCTACAAAACAAATAATACACAAAAACTCAGAACGAAATATTCCATATTGTACCAAAACATACATAAACATTCACATTATAAGGTGACTTTCATGATCTCAGAGGGGCACTTAGGAGCTGAAGATGTGTGTGAGATTTCTCAGGCACTTCAGAAGATAGATGTCCAGGGGTTTGTCACTTGTCTGCTCTTCATCTAAACGAACAAACAAACAGACCATTACCTCAAATTCTCAGGAAAGATCCATTCCTGATGCATCTACTACTGTAGTATCATCAGAGAGTAAAAATGAGAGGCTCTACAATGATCAAACTGAATATATTCCCACCTTTCCTGGCAGACATGTATGCCTCTTCAACTTTCAGTCTGATGGAAGGGCACTTCAAAGTGGCCTTTGCCTTTGTAAGAGGAGATATGCAGGATGGGAAGATAAAGGGTGAGACTGATCATGCATGTGTGAGATGACAGACTCGCATGTAATTTGTGTTTATAAAAATGACCATGAATCCTATGTCGCTGCCTAAGAACAACTGCTTGACTCTAGTAGTACTATTCAATATTTTTTCCTAATATTTCATTAACTGTTTGCAAAAAGTTGTCATTATATAATAACAAGAATGAATAAATGACGTTACCTTCTGATTGTTGTGCAACAGAGCCCAAAGCGCAGAAGCTCCTATGGTACATATTTCTGATGAGCTACTGCCCAAACAAGACACTAGCAGCTCAACAGCTTTATCTGAAATATATAATATTTAGATAAAATGGAATATTTATATAAAACTTGTCTGTGTATTTATATGTAACACTTAGTAAAACTCTCTCTCTCACACACACAAAAGTTATATATATAATTTTTATAACAATTTTATATATAAAATCATTATTATAGCAATTATTTTAAGCAATGAAAAAACATTTAGTATGTATTTGCTGCTTCACGTGCACATTCACATCACGTCAAGACAAACATCTTATTTCCTTCACTTTCTATAAAAAGGAATTGGGCGGAAACGCTGATGTGTTTGATGTGTAAAAGTATTATCACTACATTGCGGCTGTTATGACACATCCGGATTTCGGTGTTTGTGTGTAGCTAAACTCAAATGCTGTGTGTGGTGGATTATTTTTACACTGACAGTGTCAAATTGATCTTAATAGACTAAAATCTATATCACAGACCCACCAAAAAATAAATAAATAAAAAATGCTATAAAAATTATTTTTGCTGTTGTTATTGTTATTTTTGGGTGGGTGATCAATATATCAGCCACGCCAATTAATCAAACGACATTTGACTACTTTGTCAAAAGGTTAATTCGCCCAAAGGTGAAAATTCTGTCATTAATTACTCACCCTCATGTCGTGAATGAGGTCGCGGCAAACGACAACGATAATTTCCCGATAGACAAAATCAAATCCAGCCCTGCATTTTTTTTCTCATTCGAGAAGCTAGGAAGGAAAGACGATCACAACTTGCGTTTCGACTTTGAGAAGCAATATTATTAAAAATGATTATTGTAAATGATCATAGATTTCGTTCCAGACCAGTAAGACCTTCGTTCATCTTCGGAACACAAATTAAGATATTTTTGATGAAATCCGAGAGCTTTCTGACCCTGCGTGGACAGCAACGCAACGTGGTAGGTTCAAGGTCCAGAAAGGTAGTAAGGACATAGTTAAAATAGTCCATGTGATATCAGTGGTTCAGCCTTAAACGTTATGAAGATACGAGCATACTTTTTGTGCGCAAAGAAAACAAAAATGACGACTTTATTCAATGATTTTTTCTCTTCCATGTCAGTCTCCGCTGCGCGCTCACGAAATTATCACGACAAATGCATGTGTTGCTGCTCACACAGGCTCTCTTAGTTCATTGTCTTTATATTCTGGTTCAAATAAGTAAGGCAAAAAATTGCAAGTCATCCTCTCTGTCGAAATCTTCAGATGTTTACGAAGAGTGTTTTATGTACAGCGTGCATCATCTTCTGCTTGTAAAAAAAGCCACAGCGCATCCAGGTTCTACGTCACAATGCCGCCTCCAGCGTCAGCAGCATCGTGGTACTCTCGTGAATGCACTGCGAAGGCTGACACGGAAGATAAAAAAAAACATTGTATAAAATCGTTATGTTTGTTTTCTTTGCGCACAAAAAGTATTCTTGTAGCTTCATAACATAACGGTTGAACCACTGATGTCACATGGACTATTTTAATGTTGTCTTTACTACCTTTCTGGACTTTGAACGTTTCAGTTGCGTTGCTGTCTATGCAGAGTCAGAAAGCTCTCAGATTTCATCAGAAATATCTTCATTTGTGTTCCGAAGATGACTGAAGGTCTTACAGGTTTGGAACGACAGGAGGGTGAGTAATTAATGACAGAATTTTCATTTTTGGGTGAACTATCCCTTTAAACATGCCCACTGAGCCTTATTAGATATTGGCATTGGCATCATCCACTCTAAGAGAAACATGTTGGTCAACCATTAACATGTAAAACCCTGTAAATCCAGTGCTTATACCATTGGCTAAGACTTTAGGCTTGTTAGTGGAGCAGAAGCAGATGTTGTGGAGAATGAGCAGGATGGTGGGTTTAGAGCTGGAGTGTTTGGACTGGGCCAGTTCGACCAGCAGCTCCAAAGCCCCTTGGAGTCTGAGGATCATCTGCTGTCTGTCCTCCCCGAACGACACGTTCAGCAGAAGCTTGAGCCAGAGGGACAGAGGCTCGGCCGCCGGACTGCCGCTTCGACCACCTGCCTTAGGCATGGGGAGAGACAGGAAGTGCTGCAGGAAGTTACTCTAGGGAAAGCAGCAAGAAAGAAGGTTTTGTTAACACTTCTCTGTCTGAATTTCTCTATGAAACAAAAAAGTGGATATGCAACCAAAGGAGTCATAAAAGGATTTCTTGCTAGAGAGCAGAGTTATTGAGCTATATTTACTGTAAAGCCTGAAGTGTCTCATAGGGTTATATTTCTTCCTCCTCTGAATAATGCTTTGCTTTAAACATAACCAGTGAGTTACCTTCAGCAGTACCCCTTTGCAGTCCCTTGAGATGGCAAGGTTGGCCAGCAGTGAGAAAGCCAGATTGTGGATGCTGCTGTTGTCAGGGGCAACCTGGGAGGCCAGTTTCATCACCCCATGCATCAGTGAATTTGTGACCGTAGTCTTAGGAAGAACAGCCTGAACTGAGCCAGAGCTACCACTGCTGCTGCTGCTGCTGCTGCTACATAAAGCACTGCATGCTGGAAGAGAACAAAAGAGAGACAGACCGAGGGAGGGAGAGATAACTTGATTATGGAAAAAAACTAGAACATATACAAAGAGTTACAAGAAACTAAAGAACTTTATCTCAGAAAGACAAAATCACAGTGTTAAGGAAACAAAACTCTTGATAAAATGTTTCTTATCCCTGAAGGGCACCTTCCCAAACCCTGAAATAGGGCCAAACACCTTGTATAAAAAAAACAAAAAAACAAACTGTATCTTTAAACAAACATTACCACTCATTATTAATATACTAGTAATTATTAATAAATACTGTATATACAGTATACACATACACACACTGAATATCCACTGTCCAAACGTTTGGGGCCAGTAAGATTTTTTTTAAATAATTAATTATGAAATGAATAGTTCTATTGAGCAAGAATGCAAAATTTACATGTAAATTTACAATGAAAAAAAAGATGTGATAAAAAAAATGTATATATGTATATATGTATATATATATATATATATATATATATATATATATATATATATATTCATATTCATTTTTTTCATCACTTTTTTTTTTCATTGTAAATGTTTACATTTAAATTTTGCATTCTTGCTCAATCATTCTAATTTGCTGATTTGCTGCTCGAGAAACATTTCTTATTTAATTAATAGAATCCAGGAATAGCATTATCACAGTTGCCACAAAAATATTAAGCAGTGCACCTGAGCATTGAAGCTAATAAAAAACGTTTCTCGAGCAGCAAATCAGCAAATTAGAATGATTTCTGAAGGATCATGTGACACAGAAGACTGGAGTAATGATGCTGAAAATTCAGCTTTGCATCACAGGAATAACATTATTACATTATAAAATATAGGAAAACAGAAAACAGTTATTTTAAATAGTAATATTTCAAAATATTTTATAGTTTTAACTGTATTTGTGATCAAATGAATGCAGCCTTGGTGAACACAAGTGACTTTTTTTCAACGAAAATCTTACTGATTTCAAACTTCTGAATGGTTATTTCCTTTCCTTTTTCCCCATGCTGCAAAACAGTGCTACAGGAAACACTGCCAGCGATATAAAACCACACAAGCCTTTTTCTTTTTGGTAATCTATTCATCTTGTCTCAAAATATCTCTACACAGTTGTGTAACAATGAGCGTGGAAACTCAATGGAAACAGAATCGTTCCGCTGTGTTTTAACTCTATTAAAAAAACCATTTCCTCCTGGTCTAACAATGCTGCATTTAGTAAAGTGTCAAAACCACTAAATGTCTTACTTCTGGGTAAGCGGACAGACACATTTTGAAGAACAGCAAGACTGCAGGTGAATCATTTAACATGATCCTGGATTATTGAGAGACCTCAGCAGGGTTTTGCTTGCTGAAGAAATCCAATATTAATCGGCCAGATAAAAGAATGAGGGTTGTGTGTTGCAGGTTAATTAATTATATAATAAAAGTGACACAGGACAGAATACGATGGTGAGGAAAATGTGCTGGAGGGCTGATTCCATAATTGAAGATTCAGCCTCATGAACTTTCAACATCACCTGCTGTTAACACAGACCTTGAAAATCACCACACATGACAGTATGCTATTGTAGCCTAGTGCTGTTAAACCATAGTGACAGCCCAAACACACACAGGCGCAAAAACACAAATGCGCACCCACACACACACACACACACACACACACACACAGACAAATACATATAGACTGCTATACGCCCATGCACTGCTGGCTCTTCACAGGTGTGAAGCCACATCCTGTCTCAAAGCACAGCTTTCCATGAGCTCAGATATGACACAGAGCAATCATGGTGTTCAAGTAAACACATGTACAACAGTCAGTCTCTCTCTCTTACACACAGAAACACGTGCAAATGCTTTCATGTGTAACCGACTCGCTCAAACAAGCACACACACATACAAAGCAGTTGCTCGAGATAACCTTCAGATTATTTATAACATTTTTCTGTAATATTTATAGAAAAAGGATGTCTTAGATTTCAAAAACCTTTTAGATAATTAGATCAATTTCGCTTCAAGTTACAATGAAATCCAAATTGATATTTTTTTATTAAATACTGCAGTGTTTATTATTTATTTTTCTGTGGACAGTATTTTATTTTATTTTTTAATTTTTTTATGTGCATTGGTGCGAAGGCAGGACAATAATTTCTCCCCTCCAGCAACCTGTCATACATGAGGTCGCGGCAAACGACAACGATAATTTCCCGATAGACAAAATCAATCCAGCCCTGCATTTTTTCTCATTCGAGAAGCTATGAAGGAAAGACGATCACAACTTACGTTTTGACTTTGAGAAGCAATATTATTAAAAATTATTATTGTAAATGTTTATAGATTCATTCCAGACCCGTAAGACCTTCGTTCATCTTCAGACCACAAATTAAGATATTTTTGATGAAATCTGAGAGCTTTCTGACCCTGCGTAGACAGCAACGCAAGTACCAAGTTCTAGGCCCAGAAAGGTAGTAATGACATTGTTAAAATAGTCCATGTGACATCAGTGGTTTAACCTTAATGTTATGAAGCTACGAAAATACTTTTTGTGCGCAAAGAAAGCAAAGATAACTAAGATAACTTTATTCAGCAATTTCTTCTCTTCCATGTCAATCTTCGACAATGTGCATTCCTCTGCTTGTAAACATTTGGGGTTTAGGTCAGAATACTCTTGTGAATGCTTGCTGAAGATGTTAAAGTCGTTATTTTTGTTATCTTTGCGCACAAAAAGCATTCTGGTAGCTTCATAAAATTACGGTTGAATCACTGATGTCACATGGGCTATTTTAACAATGTCCTTACTACCTTTCTGGGCCTTGAACATGTCAGTTGCGCTGCTGTCTATTCAGGGTCAGAAAGCTCTCGGATTTCATCAAAATTCCTCAATTTGTGTTCTGAAGATGAATGAAGGTCTTACGGGTTTGGAATGGCACGAGGGTGAGTAATTAATGACAGAATTTTCATTTTGGAGTGAACTATCCCTTTAATGCTGTGATTGATCAATATAGATACTGTATGTGTGTGCACATATATTGAAATTGGCATATATAAAGCTGCAAAATGCCAAAATTGCTCAATCCAGACAAAGTAATAATTTATACCTTAAGTACCTCCCCTTAACACAAATGCTCCATCCTAGTTTCCAGTAATCTAGGCAGCACACTTCGACTATGACACAATCCCTTCTGTAGCTGTCGGGCTCATGTCAGCCTTGCATTTAGTACACAATGGCACTTACTGTACCGCCACATGACTCATGAGACGGTTACAGTGAGCACAAAGCTCATATATTATCTCAGCACCCTGTCTCTCGCTTTCTAATCCTCTTTTCCTGTCATTCCTCTTTTCTCGCTCTCGTTCCTCCACCTCTCAGAAGACTGACCCACTGTGCAGTTAGCTGTGTAGACACAGAGCAGTTCCAGAGCTGCTGTCAAGGTGAGATCGTCGAGCAGGAACCAGGGCCACAGAGCCATCAGCACCGCTGCCAGACGCAGTTCTGTAGCCACAGCCTGTTGAGACAAAATTTGGCGGTATCAGTCAATACTGCATATTTAAGTGTTCATGCTCTTTTTCCTATTTATATACTTATACATTTAAATTACCTTTGCCAACATCTAAATGTCATCTAGCAAATCTCAAAATTAATTATATTTATAAATTATATATACACTGCTCAAAAAAATTAAAGGAACACTTTGAAAACACATCAGATCTCAATGGGGAAATATATCATGCTGGATATCTATACTGATATGTACTGGGTAATGTGTTAGGAATGAAAGGATGCCACATTGTTTGATGGAAATTAAAATTATCAACCTACAGAGGGCTGAATTCAAAGATACCCCGAAAATCAAAGTTAGTCCATAGCCAAAATGGCTAGTCCATTTTGCTGAAATTTCATTGCAGCAACTCAAAATGGTACTCAGTAGTTTGTATGGACCCCACGTGCTTGTGTGCATGCCTGTCAACATCGGTGCATGCTCCTAATGAGACGACGGAGTCTGGGGTATTTTCTCCCAGATCTGGACCCAGGGCATCACTGAGCTCCTGGACAGTCTAAGGTGCAATCTGGCGCCGTCAGATGGACCGAAACATAATGTCCCAGAGGTGTTCTATTGGATTTAGGTTAGGCGAGCGTGGTAGCCATTCAATGGTATCAATTCCTTTATCCTCCAGGAACTGCCTGCATACTCTTGCCACATGAGGCCACCAGGAGCAACCCAGGACCCACTGCACCAGCGTAGGGTCTGACAATGGGTCCAAGGATTTCATCCCGATACCTAATGTCAGTCAGGGTGCCATTGTCTAGCCTGTAGAGGTTTGTGCGTCCCTCCGTGGATATGCCTCCCCAGACCACCACTGACCCACCACCAAACCGGTCATGCTAAACGATGTTACAGGCAGCATAACATTCTCCACGGCTTCTCCAGACCCTTTCACTTCTGTCACATGTGCTCAGGGTGAACCTGCTCTCATCTGTGAAAAGCACAGGGTGCCAGTGGCGGACCTACCAATTCTGGTGTTCAATGGCAAATGCCAATCAAGCTCCACGATGCCGGGCAGTGAGCACAGGGCCCACTAGAGGGCGTCAGGCCCTCAGGCCACCCTCATGAAGTCTGTTTCTGGCTGTTTGGTCAGAGACATTCACACCAGTGGCCTTCTGGAGGTCATTTTGTAGGGCTCTGGCAGTGCTCATACTGTTCCTCCTTGCACAAAGGAGCATATACCGGTCCTGCTGATGGGTTAAGGACCTTCTACGGCCCTGTCCAGCTCTCCTAGAGTAACTGCCTGTCTCCTGGAATCTCCTCCATGCTCTTGAGACTGTGCTGGGAGACACGGCAAACCTTCTGGCAATGGCACATATTGATGTGCCATCCTGGAGGAGTTGGACTGCCTGTGCATCCTCTGTAGGGTCCAGGTATCGCCTCATGCTACCAGTAATGACACTGACCCTAGCCAAATGCAAAACTAGTGAAAAACAGTCAGAAAAGATGAGTAGGGAAAAAAATGTCAGTGGCCTCTACCTGTAAAACCATTCCTGTTTTGGGGGTCGTCTCATTGTTGCCCATCTAGTGCTCCTGTTATTAATTTCATTAACACCAAAGCAGATGAAACACGATTAACAACCCCTCTGCTACTTAACTGACCAGATCAATATTCCAGAATTTTAATTGACTTGATGCTATACTCTGATTAAAATTAAAAAAAAATTTTGAGCAGTGTATATATATATATGTATATGTGTATATATATATATATATATATATATATATATATATATATATATATATATATATATATATGTATATATATATATATATATATATAGACACACACACCCACACACATTTATTTTCTATTTACTTGCATGTCATATGACCAAAAAAAAAACATTATTAAAAATAAATATTTAAAAAAAAAAAAAATTATATAATAATAAAAAAAAAATCAAATCAAAATTATTATTATTTTTAAAAAAATAATTAAGATGAGAACATCTGCATGTATTATTATACATATTATCATCATATATATAATTATTTTCATGTCATGGCTAATATTAAAATTCTATTGTTTTAAATGCTAGAAGTGAAGTTTATATACTGTGTATATATCCATGCTAGAAATCTTATAATGGGCCATTATTGGATCTTCCAACAGGACAATGATCCATAAACAAACATCTAAATCAAAACAAAAATGGGTCACTGAGCACAAAATGAAGCTTTTGCCATGGGCAACCCAGTCCCCTGACCTGAACACTATAGAAAATGACTGGGGTGAACTGAAGAGGAGAAGAGCCAACATGGAGCTGGAAATCTGAAGGATCTGGAGATATTCTGCATGAAGGAATGGTCTCTGATCTCTTATCAGAGACCAAACTCTTCAGGCATTATAGGAGAAAACTCAGAGCTGTTATCTTGGCAAATAGAGGTTGCAAAAAGTATTGAATAAAAGGATATGATTAATTGTGGCCAATACATATATATATATATATATATATATATATATATGTATATGTATATGACCCTGGACCACAAAACCAGTCTTAAGTCGCTGGGGTATATTTGTAGCAATAGCCAAAAATACATTGTATGGGTCAAAATTATTGATTTTTTTTTAAGCCAAAAATCATTAGGACATTAAGTAAAGATCGTGTTCCATGAAGATATTTTGTAAATTTCCTACTGTGAATATATCAAAACTTAAATTTTGATTAGTAATATGCATTGCTAAGAACTTCATTTGGACAACTTTAAAGGCGATTTTTCTCAGTATTTGGATTTTTTTTGCACCCTCAGATTCCAGATTTTCAAATAGTTGTATCTCGGCCAAATATTGTCCTATCCTGTCAAATCATACATCAATGGAAAGCTAATTTATTCATAAATCTATAAATCTCAATTTCAAAAAAATTGACCCTTATGACTGGTTTTGTGGTCCAGGGTTACACACATACATATATACACATACATACATACATACATAATATATATATATATATATATATATATATATATATATATATATATATATTCACTTCTAGCATTTAAAACTACAGAATTTTAATATTAGCCATAACATTAAAATAATAATTAGCATACCTAATAAACTCTAAATAGGGCTATAAAAAAGGGAAAATAAATGGTGGCCAAATGTTCATTCTTGAGAGAACATTTTCTTCAAAACCTAAAGTTGAAAAATAATGGATTTTTTGAACATTAATTGAAAGGCTGTAAATTAGGCTGTTTAACTGGTCAAATATTCATTCAACAATCTCAGGTTGATTAACTACCTTTGTACTTCACAGAAATGATCACATGACTGATTACATGCACACGTGGAGATTTTCTTGTAAAGACTGCACCTCAGTCCTTATAAGAAAATGTGCATGACGCCAGCATTTCAAAAACCCGCAGTGTTTCACACCCACAAGACCCCCTGTGAGAGCGTTTGCGGATACTATACGATGAATGTAACTACTCAAATAATCAGTACAGGGAAGATTATTTGAAATGACATACTTTGCATTTATTATGTTGATACAAGCAATTTCGCAGTATCTCTAGAATCATCTTAAGTTCTCTCATGCTGTTCTCCACCTGCTGACATTGAACAAAGACAGAGCAGTTAGAACAAGATATCATGCTGATAGAGGTAATTTTGAGACCGTCTTATTTTTATGCATACATTTGTGCCGCCTTTCCCTGTTTGTATTAATTATAATTGTAACACTTCATAATCAGTTTTATTAATAGATCTTAACCAAAATGACATGTTTCCTAACAAACGCACGTAGCACAACATGATTTACTGACAGGGAATGTTCCTGGATTAACATCCTTTTTCTTTCCTAGAAATACATTAATTTCAACCATCATAGGCCTACCCCTAAGGTTACACATGTTACATGTACTTACTATTATAATAACAATAAATTATGCATAATTACATGTAAGTAACCCTAATCCTAACCCAAACCATATAGTAAGTACATGTAGTTAATTAATACTACTCAGTACTTAAATATATAATTACATTGTAACAAGAACACCTTAAAATAAAGTGTAGCCATAATCTGCATTATATAAGTAATAATGATTGTTGTATTATTAATGAAAGTTATTACAAAGCAACACGAACATAAGGGAATGAACTGTTTAAATCAACTGAACCAGAGGATCGTACAGTTTTGTCATTTTTTGTCACATTTGTCTCTCTCCCTTCACCTGCCTCTACCTCCCTCCTCCCTCTCAACAGGTTTTCAGTGTTTCTGATGTTGATGCTGTCTGTCATGTTTCTGGAACCCTCCGTACCTTCCTCCTGTGAGCACTCTTGCCCGCTTTCACAGACTCCAGGTGAAGCTCTGCGTAAATGTGCTTCATGCGTTCCACACAGCTGTCAATCACACCAGCTGAAGAGGGAGAAGAGACATGTATCTGTCTATGTACTCATCCATCAGACATCAGGAATTAGACAAATATAGCATCACCTGGGACTAAAATTAATCTGTATGTGAGATTTTCTCCAAGTTGAGGGAATAGCAGCTTTTTAACTGCTACCTTTTACATATTCTATACTTCTAGGATTTTTCTTGAAGTTTACTCACGTTAGTCAGGTTTTTTTGCACCAAAATGGTGCTTATGCTACTGCACCTATAGGATGCTGAATATTCAATATGTAGTTGTAGGTGATCATATGCAAATGTGCTCATAGTTGTGATATAAAAACCAATAGTGTTTGATTTCCATAAATGGTTTGGATTGAATGGGGAGGGAGCCATGTGTTGAACGCTAGCAAACATATACACTGTACATCACAATTTAGCTCATTGTGGGTTTGTGTTGAAGATTAGTGACGTGATCTTTACCTTTACATGCATAACTCTGAGCGCTGGAGCTACAAGCTAGTAGAGACATGAGCGCTTTGGCCGTCATCTTTTTCAGAGGGTCCTGGAATGGAATCTTCTCATATTGCTGTAAATTGAACAGGAAACACAAAATCTTTGCATCTTGTTCTGAATAATTTTGTAATGATTTAATACTGATTATTTCTTAAAATAGAAATAAATGTAAGAATGCATATATATAAGCATAGCAAAGCAGTTTAGTTTTACAATACTACTAAATAAATTAAATCAAAGTCAGTATGGTAGGGGTGGGCGATATGACCAAAATCTCATATTACGATACAAGTAATTTTATGTCACGGTAACTGTGTATATATATATATATATATATATATATATATATGTTATTACATATATTAGCCTAAAAAAAGCGCACTGAAGACAAGTAAAGAGTCAGCGATTAAATAAGAATCTAATTACAAGCAACAGGAGAAAAAACTACAGTAGAACAAATGAATAAGAAATGCTACATACATTGTATAAAGTAATCAAATGTATAAAAACACTGCATATTCTTCATTGTGTAAATTAAATATACATTTCTTCTTATTAAAGTTACAAAAGTGATTCAGTCAAGAGCAGTGAGAGATTTTCTCTCTTTTGTTTTTTGATTAACATGAATGATAAACAGCAGGAATATTAGACTGCTGTCACTTTAAGAGCTGCCTGGATCCAATATACTATTACATGTGTTTTCTTTCACTTAGCCTAAGACCCAAATTACTGTGTTTACGAGGATACTTGCAAAAACCAGCATTTTGACACATACAAGTGTGTGTATTTAGCCTTTCAAAGCCTATAAAGTTGCAAAAAACTCAGTTCAATACTCCATTTTTGTCATTATGCAACAAGAAAACCATAAAACAGGAAACTATATGACAGAGGGGATCTTCATGTCACACTCAAATTAGTTAATTTTTTCTAACAGTATAACCTCAAGAAAAAAAAATCATCATCATTATAAAAAAAAAACTGTTTGTAAACATGAAAATGTGTTTGTGTGTCTTTCTGAACCCACTGTATCTTTATACCAACGTAATCATTTTTTTTCCTCAAAAACATTACAAAATCAGATTTTTAGATCAGACTTTTAGTCATACTTTTTGTCACTGATCCATACATAGTAGGAAGTAGCCAAGTGAGGGATATGTGAAGTGGCCAACCAATCAGATCTGAGATAGCCATTTTGAGACTTGAAATTTTTGTGATATGCATCCTTAAAACTGAATCTGTTACCTCTAGTAATAGTTCACAAATGACCTCCCCAGGCTCAGAAGAAAGGACCGCAGTTAGCGAGGAGCTGGCCCGATCCTCTGTGTGGCCTCCTGATCTCCTCTTAGCCTCCTCTGTGAACAGCACACACAGAAAGTGCAGGGTCGACGTGTAGAAAGAAGACTTGGCGCCCGACTGGTCCAAACACACTCGGAGAGCATCTGTCGCGAGAGAGAGCAAAGACTAAACAAAAAGAATGCTAATATTTACTTTTCCAAGCTTTTCTCAAACTCAAACTCTTAGACAAGAAGATGCAAAAGATGCAAAACTTCACAACAAACAATCTTCACCACAAGGGAACATCTGACGAAAAAGTCTCTCCAAACTCACAGGCTTTTAAAAACAGCTTCCAAAGCCTGGATACCTGCAGGCAAGTCAGCGAGTCTACTGCCCACCCACCTGTTTTAGGATTTTCTACCACATCCATCAGATCTAAAGCAGGCTGATTGTTCTCCCTGTCTCTGTCCCAGACTGTCATATGCAGCAGGGACACTCATCCACACATACAGGCATAATGAGCTGGCCTCCCACTGCATCTGTCTCCATCTCCATCTCCTCAGCTGTCTCCTTCCTTCTCAACATATATCTAGCACATCCTCTTCCATCTAAACTCCTCAATCTTTCTTTCCCCTCCATCCCTTTGCACTTTCATCATATTTGCCACCATTTTCTCTTTGTACTCTTCTGTTTCTTTCTGCTTTCCCTTTCCATTTGCTTTTCTCCACCCTTTGTAACACACTTTGGCGTGTGTATGTGTGTGTGTGTCACCTGAAATCCGCTGCCAGTGTTTCCCCAGTGCCACACCGACAGATGGGCCGACCGCAGCTTGGTTCCTGCGCAGCAAAGTAGCCAGGAGCATCAACACATCCGCCC
The DNA here is from genome assembly GCA_021397915.2 of Tor tambroides. NCBI lineage: Eukaryota > Metazoa > Chordata > Actinopteri > Cypriniformes > Cyprinidae > Tor > Tor tambroides. Next base: position 5,377 of record JAFVLL020012434.1, on the reverse strand, counting down.
AGGTGTTGAGCATTGCACCCTGGGCCTGCGCATCTGAGGACCAAAACAAGCAAACACTCATCAAAAAACACTTTCAAATCACTTTTCTTTCATTTGAAGGTCTTGTTTGGAAGATTTTGGAGGGGGTTGTGGGTTTGCTGAAGAGTACCCAAGTCAGCGACAGACAGCGTGAGGATGGAAATGAGGTTGTTCAGCAGGGGTTTCAACATCTCTCGGTGGAACGGCATATCCTCACTGTGTATTGCTGCTGACTGCAGGAGCTTACAAAAACTTTGCACATAATACACGCTACTCAGCACCTGAGGGAGAAACAGGAGGGTGAGGGGAGAGAAAGTGAGAGAGTCTGTAGTAACGAGTGCTGAGTTACCTATCAAAAAACACACAAACAGCACTTTGGTTTCATAACCCTAAATGACAATAAATAGGTGACTAAATGGCACGGTGTTCAAGAGAAAGTGGAATTGAACCAGAAACCATGATGATACCCATGTATTCCACTTTCGGCAGAACTGCTTTTGTCAAGTATGAGTGTGTGTACAACAATGAAATGTTATGGGTTAAAAAGGGTTGGATCACCCAAAAATGAAAGTTCGGTCATCATTTATTCACCCCCATGTTGATCCAAACACACAAGACTTTGGTTAATCTTCAAAACACTAATTGAGATATTTGTAATTAAAACCTTAGAGGTGAAAAGTCCAGGAAACCAAAACATAGAAGGCAAAAAGTTCATAAAAGTAAAATAACATTGTAAAATGACTTAAGATGTGATTGTTTTATATAATAAGCAGATTTGAATTAAATCTTTTATTTACATCTAAACAATGATTAACACACACACATAGAGCACATCAAATATGGTAAACACGGAAGCTTAAACATGCTTGTGATGAGCACAAGCCAATGAGCTTTGTTCTAGTGCATGACACCAACAAGCTTCTGTTTACTATATGTGATTTGCTCTGTGTATGTGTTTTTATATGAATAAAACCCTACATTAAATTGGTTCATATAAATCAATAGTGTCTCTTTAAAAGACTTGGATTAAACCACTTGATTCAGTATATGATACCTTAATACATTACCAAAATCTTCTTAATTTTGGTAACGGTATTATAACATATAAGAGAGCTAAATAATGACAGAATTTTCTTTTTTTGGGTGCGCTATCACTTTAAGCACAAAGCACTTCAGTTTTTACACATATATTTGGTCCATATTGTAAGTGGGTTAAGAGATATCATACCTAGTTTACACAAATACACTTTCTATTGATCATAAATTTGGTCAAGAAATAGAGCAGACACCAGACAAGGATGAAACTTTCTAGTGCACATGCATTGTCCCCGTGTTCGAGCATACTATGAAATGGGAGTTTACTTTGAAAGGCTACATGTTCGACTGTACAGATGCGCTAAGGGTTTGCATCAAAACTGCAAACTCTCGACATATTTTGCATTTTATTTATTTGAATTTAATACGTTGCATATTATTTGTGCGTAGATTTTGAAGGGAATGGATATAATCATTGTGAAATTAAATTGTTAAAAATTGTTAAATACTTCTAACAGTACTGTACTGTTAGTTAAAATTATTCTCAAATTATCAAAAAATATTTAAAGGTGACATATCATGAAAATCTGACTTTTTCCGTGTTTAAGTGCTATAATTGGGTCCCCAGTGAATCTACCAACCCAGAAAACGTGAAAAAAACAAGGAAAAAAGATGAGCCGCTCAGATTTAGCTTCCCCCGTGATACTATTTAGAGTCCCAGCCTAAGAGGAGACAAGAGAGCAGTGGATTTATTGATTTGTTTACTGTTTATTACACTGCTGCCACACAGATCTAATATAAACATGCAATTATTTCCCGGCTGTTAACCTTCACAGACATAACCAACTGTTCATGTAACTCGTGTGTTTTTAACATAAACTTGTGTATTTGACAGTTTAAGCGCAATAAGACATGAAAGAGAACTTAGTTTAGTACTCACATGTCGTGTGACAACTGCTTTCAGTGTCCACTCAGAAAACCATATATGGGAGGTTAAACTAATACGGTTTAAAAAGCATGATTTCAGCGCGACAGACATGATAATCAAAACCAAACAGATGTTTTTTAGCAGAGTATCTGAGGAACGAGCTGTAAAGGCATAGCCCTATTCTGGAAAAAGAGGAGGGAAACAGCAGCTCATTTGCATTTAAAGAGTCATGCACGAAAACAGCGTATTTCTGCTTCCACTCAAAACAGGCATTTTCAAAATGATATAATAAATGATCTGCGGGGTATTTTGAGCTGAAACTTCCAAGACACATTATGGGGACACCTGAAAATATATTACATATTGTAAAAAGGGGCATAATAGGTCTCCATTAATAAGCAAACATGCATGCAATTAAGGATGTATAGAAATTTGTGAATGATGGGTGTTCCAATTTTGTGGAAATCTGCCGAGCTTTCTGTTTCGTTCTGCAGGTGTTGCCGTATGACAGACTGATGTTTAAGTGGAGGTGGAAAATGATAGCTGAACTCCCATAATGCACCTGGTTCCTGGCATCTTCCATAGCAGCTGGCAGGAGAGCTGTCCTTAACTCATTGACACACTGAGATATGGCTGCCGTGTCGACAACACTGAAACAGACAGCACAAAATCAACAGGAAGTCATGTAGGTGAGTTCACAGTCTAACCAGATGAATAAATACATAAAAAACACACATAAATAGAATCTAAATTTAAACACATTTTGTGCCATTTTTGACGTTACTTGGGTCCTGCCGTTAACCAGCAGAGACAAAACAACCACAATTTGGTATTTAGAAAGAGTGGGCAGATGGCAGGCAGGATGTGGTTGTGTTAAAGTGTTGTCAGGTAAACCAAGAGAATATATATATGTATGTGCGTGAGTGTGAAAATGTGGTGAGAGGCGTGCATAGGGTTGCACTATGTCATACATCCACATGAGTAGTGCATGTCTGTGATTAACAGCTTAGAAAATCTTAATACATATTCACTAATTTACTAATAAAATGTCAGTATGATGCTTTAAATATACATAAATAAAGCGAGAACATCTATTTGTCTTCACATGTCTCTCTAACCTGGCCATGTTCTGAAGTATTTGGTTCTGTTTGAGGGCAGATAGACTAAACTCAGGAAGCACAGTCAGCAGGTTGTCCAGTAAACCGCACACTGCTAGCAACAGGTGAGGGGTTACTATTGCAACAGGCTCGGTCCTCCCCTCTGGGTGGGACTCTTGAGTGAGGGCGGAGTCTGAGCTGTCCGTGTCACTCTGACCTACAGCATAAAGAAATACCAGCAGCTTCAAATCACTACTACAGGCTGGAAAAAAAAAAAGCTTCTCAAGGCCAAACTGTCAATTCCTTGCCTTTTCCCCTCAAGTCATACCTTGAGCAGTGAGTCTGTTGACTGGAGTGTCCTGGATTCCTGAAACAGCTGAGGTCAGAACTGGAGAATGAGTCCCACTAGAGCTACCTGATGGAATCTGAAGAACAAAAAATCAGACATAATAACAATTTGAAAATAAGTCAGGCTAATTCTGGCTAATCTGATGTTGCTTGCAGCTATCTATAAGCTTGTAGCTCTATTATACATTATAATATCATTATACCATTGCATTTATTTTACACCCAAAACAGCACAGAAAATGTTAGAAAAATCTGCAGATTCTTTCTGACTCACTAGTCATTAAAAAAGTTATTGATTTAATTATTGGGTTACCAGGGAATTGCATCGTTAATTATCTTGTAAATTTACTGCTTTGGCAAATAAAGGCAATGTGGTTGCAGTTTTACTAATATTGTTATTTTAATATTATAAGTGTACATACAACATACATCAGCCAAGCTATTAATGACTCAACCATGCATTTGGTCATTTTGAAATTTAAATTTAAAATAACTGAGATAATAACTTCTATTTTAATGTTTTACATTTTAATTTATTCCTTTATTGGCAAAGCTCAACAGCAGTCACCATTACTCCAGTCTTCAGTGTCACATGATCCTTCAGAAATCATTCTAATATGTTGATCTGGTGCTCAAGAAACATTTCTAATAACATTTTCAGTGTTATTATCAGTGAAAATAGTTGTGCTTCTTAATATTTTTGTGAAAACCATGATTTTTTTCAGGATTCTTTGATGAAAAGAAATTCCGAAAGTACAGCTTTTATTTGGAAAAAAATCTTTTGTAACATTGTAAATGTCTTTGTCTCTTTTAATCAATTTAATTCATCCTTGCTCAATATAATTATTAATGTCTTTCAAAAAGAAAAATCTTACTGGACTTGCTGTTCACTAGACAGCATTTCTGCAGGTTTTATAAAGGTAGATGTAAGTGCTGTGTGTTTGTTTCATAATCAGTACTTTTGTAATTAAATTCATAATTTCTTATATTAATCCTTTTGAGGTTCAATTTAAAAATGTAAATGTGTTGTAATGTGATGTAAACTCATTTGGTGTTCTTTAAAACATAAGGGCGTGAGAATGCATCACTTTAACGGAAATGACGTATTAATTAGTCGCCCAACAGACTGCTGATGAACAGAAGCCTACATTTAAAAGTTGTGATTATTCATGTTCAAAGCCAAAGGACTTTTAAAGTGGACTTTACAAGACTTTCAAGGATTCAAGACCTCTTTTCATGACAAGTGGCCAACGAGGTATTTGTTTGTAAAACATAATGAAAGTGTCCATAATAGCGCTAAGCACCATTTTGTGTTTGATGTATTTTTTTTACTGTTTCCACGTATGTACAGTTCTCACAGCGTTACGGCATTATGGCGTTAAGGTGTTAATGGCGTCAAAGGCGTGAAACGCGGAAAGACGCACAAAGAAGGTGACCCTAAGAATAAATGCCCGTTCTAAATAAATTAAAGCTAACAATACATCAATATATTCTCTAAGTGTATATGTCTAGAGAGAACACAATTAGCTGTATTAGCATACTTCCAAATCAATCTCCATTACTTTTAAATTCATTCTAAAAAAGCAGCTAAATAACTTTTACTGCACCTTCTGATCACACTGCAAAAAGTGCTGTTCATCTTCAGCATTTTTGTCGTTTTCCATGCAAATATTTAAAGAGTCTTAAATTAAGATGCATTTAATTTGGGAAGCAAAATGACATCAGACAGAAGTCTTGTTTTCTGTGAATGTTCACAATGAAGTCAGTTTATGGGCTAAGAAAAAGCCTAACTTAATTCAAAGGAAAAACAAGTTTTCATAGCCCACTGACAGATACGTTTTAGGCATAAACTAATTTAATTTCTCAGAAAACAAGACTTAAATCTTCGTTTAGCATCTCTCTTGCTCTCTTTTTTTTTTTTTTTTTGCAGTGCATGCAACATTTAATGCCA
>JAFVLL020012432.1:0-45548 GCA_021397915.2 Tor tambroides | reverse complement strand
CTATTTTATTTCCTTTTATGTAAAGCACTTTGAATTACCACTGTGTATGAAATGTGCTATATAAATAAACTTGCCTTGCCTTGCCTTGCCTTACTATGAAAAGGTTCCTGCAGTACGAAAGGCCCTATTAAGATCTCTTTAGTTAACCTTAGTTAATGCATTAACATTCACAATGAGCAATAGCTACATTTGTCTATGTAAAGTCTAAATATTTAAGTGCATGGCGCTGTGTTGAACACCATAGCGAATACACAAATCTGAATGGCTGAATGGCTCTCTGTGTGTGTGTGTGTGTGTGTGTGTGTGCATTATCACATACAATTCTGTTGAGCTTATGAACGCAAGGACCAATCAGAGGCATTCAGATGAGTCATCGCTGAAACAACTGTTTCATCACAGCGCGCGCTGGCTGACTGAATTCTCTGGCTAATTCTCTCATCAGAAACAACAAAGTGAAGATGTACGAATGTAAGTAAGATATTAATTTTACAGTGTAAACAGCTTTAGAGATTATTATGGGAGTTTTTGAGAGTGCTTGAACTAGCTGAACTGAAGTGAAGATGTTCTTTGATAATGTAAACGTTCTTTGCTCTCTTTTTGTACAATGAAAGTGTTATAAGCTAATTAGTAACTTACAATGTTTTTATTAAATTCACATTAAATACAAAGTCGTATTAAAAATATTTTATAGTATGACACCTATATCTGGTACTTAAGTAAAAAGACGGATTTTTATGCAAAGTTAACGGATTACACTATTATGCTACTTTGCTCATCGCCCATTATAGATCAACTAATCTATAAAGGTGCAAAATGCATTTACTTTTGGCTGGTTCCCTTTCTGGTTCACAAGTGAACTGGGTTTGGTTCCTTTAAAACGAACTATATGTGAAAACACCCTTTGGGTGCACTGATAATACTGTACTGTATGACATTAGAAGACTAATTGGCAGTGAAGTCTTTATATCTGTGTATATTGTATTTTGTACAAAAATTTGGTTTTTGACAGACAACCCAGAAATCAAACAGCCCACCAGGAAATTCAAGTGCTCCTTATGAACCGCCCATCACAGGGCTAAGGGAATTACATTGAACTGCTTAAATGTTTCATCAACCTCTTCCTGCATGTGATTTATAAGAGTTTGACCATATGGTGATATCTAGTGACTGATGTTAACAGTTACACAACCAATAAGATGAGAGATGAAGAGCATCAGTCACTAAGGATAATGTCAAACCATATTATGCTGTATATAACATTATACCTCAGAAAAAAAAAAATGTTGCCATGGAATACACATTTACACATCCACCCCCCTTCAATTTCTAAGACTAATGCATCATCAACAGAGAGAGAAGTGTGTGTGTGTGTGTGTGTGTGTGTGTTATATACATGTTCTCTATGCAGATATGCAGTCTTTATGATTAGTATTACTGCTACTGTACATCTACAAAGCTACGCTCCAAAACATGACTGATGCACCAGCATTTTGATAAGAATCGACTCATTAATTGAATGACATATTTTCTTGAAAAGTATTTAAATGACATTCAAAAGACTAATGGCCTTGGCCATTGTGACTCAATAAAAATGAACTTCAAAAATGTACAAGGTCAGATAAACAATACAGATGTAAAAGTATTCTTTAATTCAAATATAGCCTCATCTTCACTTTTTAAAAGGTCACCTATATGCTTATATAAGGGTGAAATGTGTTATTTCTTGTATCTTTTTTCCTGAAAGAAAGTCATACCAATTTGGAACAACATCAGGGGGAGTAAATGATGACAGGATTCTTTTTCTATCTCTTTAATTCTTCTTGTGTGTTTGTATGTCTGTGTTCACACCAGCAGCATGGCTAGAAGGCACTGTCAGCTTCTGGAATGTGGAATGTGGATACCTTGAACCTGCTACACATGTTTTAACACTCTAGATGACCACCAAAGTTCACTTCTTTAGTCTGTTTTCTTGAAATTGCATTCAGATGAATTGTGAAATGTCTACTGGCAAGCTAGAGGTGACAGATTAAAGAGACTGAGCTCTTAAATACTAATGTCAATAACCTCCCATATATAAATAGGAAGATTGATGAGAAGGATACTTTAAAGTAAACTCCCACAAGACTTATGTGAGCAATTTTGCAAAACTAAATGTATGGCTCTCTCTCTCATTTGACAAGAATAGAAGATGCAATAATCCCTTCAGTGTCTCTCATTTGCTGACTGTTTACCTGGCTTTTTCTCTTGCAGCAAAATGACTCAGCAGCTAGCAAGCTTGAACTGCTAAAAAAAATTGCTATTTTTTTTTCATCCAATAAAAGCTTTTAAAATGTGCCTCGTTTTACTCGAGGTTTATCTGAAGGAATGTCTAATGGAGCCTAAAGGAAATTAAATCCTCAAATTAAATGAAGTGCGAGAGAAAATATGAGAAAGCACTTTCACCTTTTTCTGAATAACTCAAGAGATGGCTATTTTGGTAAATTGACAGGACCATGTCACATTTCAACTGCTCAACACAATCTTTTAAGTCTGACCGTACTGCATTCACAGCTACAGCTAGTGAAATGTAGTCATCATGAGGAATGAAAAATCAACCAAACAATAATACACAAAAAAGCAATAAGACACATGAAGCGATTTTATCATCATGTTTTGGAGATTGTAAACCAAAATCCAAAGCCAAAACATGGCAAACTGCCTGTAAAACACAACTTCAACTGACCTATTGTGCATTTCTCATTACCAAAAAAAAAGTCTTGCTGCCTACATATGAAGTTATTTTCTTAAGGTGACAACTCTGTGATAGTCTAACAGGCACAAAATGTACACACAAATATTAGGTAAAAATGTCATAATCTTGCTTACTGTACTTTTTTAAACAGCGTTTATGTTAGGAATGCGACTTAAAATGCAGTCTGCAGCTCACTAGATGATTTCAGATCCATTGTCTATTGAATACGGCATTGATTTTGGCTCTTTTTTAAATAATTAATTTTCTAACGGTAATGCTTATAATGTCAACAGAATGCCTTTTTATTTTAAAAATCTCCTGGGTTTAAATAATTTACGCCCCCACACGACTGACTAACCTTCATCACAAAACTAATTAGGGCCCTCAGATTTCATGGGCAGAAAGGCTCGGAGGTGAACTGAAAGAATCAAAAATAAATAAACAATTAACACTACTCAGCATGTCTTCAGCCTGTTTTGGCTTAATTACCATCTATCTATTTTTTGCACCATCTTACAGTTAATGTGTGGATGAGTAACTGGCCGTAATTAAATCAAAACCAGAGTATTTATAATTAAGTGGCATTTCAGAAGCATTCAGACAATTAGAACTGATTTTGAAGAGGCAGAGAGAAGTAGACTAGGTAGGAGAAACGTGCCTCGTGTTTTGGGTTATGGACATTGGGGAGATCTTCTATCACTCCCTCTCTGCTGCTTTAACCAATTCTGTTTTAACATATTCCAGCCTGCGATTGCATTTCCCTGGTGAACTCCACATCTCTGACTCTGAGACAGTAATTAGAGCAGTGCAGCAGTTTCTGTTCTGTGCCCCTCATCTGTCCTTTAAGGAGAAAGGGCTTATCCTCACAGCATATGTTGCTTTAATGTGTTTTCCATAAGACACACTTTAATTATTTCAGTAAAATGGATTGTATAAATAAGGTATAATTAGATTTAACAGAATATATTTTGTCTCTTGCTAATTTACACAATTTGATAAGTAGATTTATAAGCTACTTAATTTGTAACAAGGAAATATGGATATATTAAAGTACCATTAGAAGTTTAGGGTTGGTAAAATGTTTCTGAAATAAGTCTTTTATTGCTCACCAAGGCTGCCTTTTTTATCCAAAATACAGTAAAAACAGTAATATTATGAAATATTATTACAATTTAAAATAATTATTCTTTGCTTTTAATATATTTTAAGATGTAATTTATTCCTGTGATGGCAAAGCACATGACCCTTCAGAAATAATTCTGTATTTTGATTTGGTGCTCAAGAAACATTTCTTAATATTATCAATGTTGAAAACAGTTGTGCTGCTAGATTTTTTTTTTTTTTTTTTAATTTTTTTTTTTTTTTTTTTTTGGAAACGGTGAATCATTATTTTAGGATTCTGGGACGTTTTTAAAAATTTGAATAAAATGAAAACTAAAATAATTTCAAATCACATGAGCCAATATTTTATTCACAATAGAGCATAGATAACAAATGTTTAAACTGAGAAATTATACAATTTTTGCAAACAAAATGAGCTCATTTCAAATTTGATGCCTGCTACAGGTCTCAAAATAGTTGGGACGGGGGCATGTTTACCATGGTGTGGCATCTCCTCTTCTTTTCAAAACAGTTTGAAGACATCTGGGCATCGAGGTTATGAGTTTCTGGAGTTTTGGTGTTGGAATTTGGTCCCATTCTTGCCTGATATAGGTTTCCAGCTGCTGAAGAGTTCATGGTCATCTTTGACATATTTTTCATTAAATGATGGGCCAAATGTTCTCTATAGGTGAAAGATCTGGACTACAGGCAGGCCAATTCAGCACCCGGACTCTTCTACTACGAAGCCATGCTGTTGTAATAGCTGCAGTATGTGGTTTTGCATTGTCCTGCTGAAATACACTTCATCTGGAGGGGAGCATATGTTGCTCTAAAACCTTTATATACCTTTCAGCATTCATAGTGCCTTCCAAAACCAGCAAGCTGCCCATACCGTATGCACTTATGCACCCCCATACCATCAGAGATGCTGGCTTTTGAACTGAATGCTGATAACATGCAGGAAGGTCTCCCTCCTCTTTAGCCCGGAGGACACGGCGTTCGTGATTTCCAACAAGAATGTCAAATTTGAACTCGTCTGACCATAGAACACATTTCCACTTTGAAACAGTCCATTTTAAATGTGTCTGTAAATTTGTATATGCTATGTTGTTGCTGCTTTCTTGGCCAGGCCACTCTTGCAAAAGAGATTTTAATCTCAATGAGTTTTTCCCCTTTTTAAAGAAATGAAATGAGCCTTGGCCCACAGGACACGGCAGCACTTCTGGACCATGTTCACGTATGGCTTCCTTTTTGCATGATAGAGCATTAGTTGGCATCTGCAGATGGCACGGTGGATTGTGTTTACAGACAGTGGTTTCTGGAAGTATTCCTGTGCCCATTTAGTAATGTCAATGACAGAATCATGCCGATGAGTGATGCAGTGTCGTCTGAGTGCCCAAAGACCACGGGCATCCAACAAAGGTCTTCGGACTTGTCCCTTACGCACAGAGATTTCTCCAGTTTCTCTGAAACTTCTGATGATGTTATGCACTGTAGATGATGAGATTTGCAAAGCCTTTGCAATCAGACATTGAGGAACATTGTTTTTAAAGTATTCCACAATCTTTTTACGCACTCTTTCACAGATTGGAGAGCCTCTGCCCATCTTTACTTCTGAGACTCTGCCTCTCTAAGACATCCCTTTTATAGCTAATCATGTTACAGACCTGATGTCAATTAACTGAATTAGTTGCTAGATGTTCTTCCAGCTGAATCTTTTAAAAAATTTCTTGCTTTTTCAGCCCTTTGTTGCCCCCGTGCCAACTTTTTTGAGACCTGTAGCAGGCACGAAATTTGAAATGAGCTCATTTAGTGGATAAGTGTCAATTTTCAACATTTTTCAAGTGTCAACATTTCTCCGTTTAAACATTTATGTTCTCTATGTTCTATTGTGAATACAACGTTGGCTCATGTGATCTGAAAGTCTTTTAGTTTTCATTTTATTCAAATTTAAAAAAACGTCCCAACATTTCCGGAATTTGGGTTGTAGAAGAACATTTCTTTAAAATATTTTTTTTTTTTTTGTATTAATGTAAAGATCTTTGCTGTCACTTTTTATCAATTGATTATAATATAAATATATTTTCTTTGAGAAAAAAAAAAAAACTTTTGGACAGCAGTGTATATCAGTTATATAATTTTGAAGTATACAGTTTTAAAAAGCTACAGAACCTGCTCGAACCTGGTGCAAAATGTGTTCTTTCTAGTATTTATATATTTTTTTTATAATAAAAAGTACCTAAAATCATAAACAAATACGTAAAGTTTGAATTTGAATGGCAAGCTATAATAAAAACCCAACCATGACTATTGTTACCATCATAAAATCATTAGCAAAGGCTTGAACTGGGTCCATGAGAAAAAGAGCTAGAGCATCTTCAAGGTGCAGTAGAGGAGAGGTTTACTGTATGGATTCAGGTTACCACAGAAACAGGTCCCAAATGATTCATAAGGCTGAGTTTATGTCAGGGGTCACAGCTCCAGGGGCCAGACCTGAAGGACACCACTTATGTACTGTATGAGACGAGACAACAGATTTGCACCCACACATACATATGTAGCCATGTGCTCTATGTGCTCTTCTTGCAGTAGATCAGTAGTGCATTGTGACCCAAATCAACAAAGAGCCTTTTAAATCTATTCCCCTGTGCCACACTAAGGTCTCTAAGCTCCAAAACGTCGATAGGAGGCGAGTCCGCTTATTTACTTAGCCTCACATAAATTGCTCTGTTTAGACATCTGTCTGCAGAGATTGACCGGCATGGACATCCTCTAATTAACCTGATGAACAATGAAAACCAAAATACAAAAGGTACTATAGTGTTGTCCAGGGATTTCAACCACAAGGAACGTTTTCTATCATATTCTCAACAGATGTGCTTCAATCAGCAACAATCAGAAAGCACATCTTTTTTTTTTTTTGGATTGTGATGATAACCTCAGCAGGTACAAATAACAAATCACTATGACTGCAGTGCCATCAGTGCAATCCATTTAATGATTAAGTGGGCCATGGGCTACTAAACCTCCAACCAGGTGGTCAGAAAAAGGCTAGTTAGTATCACTTTCTCAGCCCTTGCTGGTGAATGCCAGAACTACACTGTTAGGCATGTTTGCCTACTGTCGGGTATACAAAGGTATAAAATATATATACCTTAAAATATATATATTTTATACAAAGGTAGAAGACATATTTTTCCCAGAATTAGTTCCTAGAGCCAAACAGCCATGAGCAAAGATGGAAGCCTCCATCCAGGTCACATACTCTTTACGGTTCATGCACAAGCCGCCCAACTGCCACTGAGATGAATGAAAATGCTAACAGATAGCTCTCTGCAGGTAATACAGACCTTCTCTGTGGTGAGAAAATTGAGATGTCATCCAATGGAGACCTCTTTCCTCGAGCAATCTCAACAATCTTACTGAGTCTGAAATACAAAATTAATCCCACAAATCAAGCATCTGCCTTAGAAAGAATGTGTCTTTATATAATGGCGCTTTTCCACTGCGTGGTACGACTCGGCTCGGCTCGGTTCAGCACGGCACGGCTCGGTTTATGTTTCCACTGCAGTTTAGTACCGCTTTAGAGTGGGCGGGATTATTCACGTGTCGTTATAGTTGCGCCGCCTCTACTGCCATGACTCCTGAAAAACTTTTTAATTCCGTGTCGCTCCATCCGCTCCTCGGCTATCAACGAGAGGAACGTCTGTATCAACAGACAACGAAACAGTCATTTTTTGGTTGTTAAAAGAAAGGTGCGCTCATTCAAAACAGTTGCGTTCGATCCTTCGCTGGCTGTGCCGATTTAAATCTAGCGGGTCTGTTGTGTCTCGTGCCGCAAGTTCAATGACGCAGGCAGTGACGATTCTCTCCGGCCAATCAGTGATCAGCAGCGTTTACATGTCACGTTTTGGTAACGGTTCGGCTCGCTTGGAACCTCGGCCGAAGTGGTACTAAAAAAAGTACCATGTACCAGGTACTGTACCCAGTGGAAAACCCCACAAAAGTGTGCCGTACTGAACTGTACCGTGCCGTACTATCCATTGGAAAAGCGCCATAAATGTCTTACAATGGTTCCACTTATCTGTCAGAAGAACACAGTAGATGCTCTGTGTAATTCACAGAGTGATTCAACTCCTATTGGAATTGACCGTTCACAAAGACCCGCCCTCCTTAGTTACTGTTGCTATCCCCGACAAACAATGCCGCTCTCATACTACACATCAAGTTCTCAGGCAGTGAAAAATACATCGCAGAGCAAAGAGGAAACTGACAACGTGCAGACAGACAATACAGAGCAGGTTACTTCTGATATGATACAAGGTCTCAGGACTCTCAGCTTTCAAATTTTGTCATTTTTAAAGAAATTCAAACAATAAATACCATTTTGTGCCTTTTCAATGTGTCGTGACAGATCACTGTATTGCCTCAGTTCAAACACGTAAACCAATCGTCTTTTCATATTTACGTAAAGCATGAAATGAACATAAATAAACATCAGAAAGTGTTTTATTTCAACCGCAGAACACACCATTTTTCAAGTGTAAGTCCACCCAAGTTAATCTACTCTCCTGTCTGATTTGTGGCTGGAAGGGATACAGCTGCGGCTACTGTGCAAGCGCATTTACATATTTTCCGAGCCGAAAATATAACATGAAACCTATGAAAATGGTTTTAAAAAGCACGGCACCATAGTTTCATCACTTCACAGTTTCCAAGTGACCATCTTTTTGCAGTAAAGGACCTGTCATGGTTTAATAGCGGGAAGATGACATGAAGCGACTTGAGGTTAGCTGCATTGAAAACAGATGAGTGTACGTGTGCATATACAGCTCCTGATCAGGGCAAAGTCCATGGGATTTTGTCCACAGAATGATAAGAGCACACATTTTAACATATTATTTTATTATTTCACACTCAGTATTTTAACTTAAGCGCTCCAAGCCATGCATACAGCGCAGGACATGACAGATTTTCTGGTACGCAAAACAAGTAATTTAAAGGAATTCCTTAGCTTATTGCCGTTACTGTGGCAGCCAACAACAGCACAGCTTAACCCTCCACACATTTTTATATTTAGTTTTATTGAAAAAGTTTCAATTCAGTCTATCTTTTTTTACCCCGTTTTAACATGGATTTCTATGGAGACCAGCCGTAGATGTCAGGCAAGACAGCGGATAGCAGCAGCGGCACATAATATCAGTGTTCTGATTGGTCAGATTGCCTGTCAATCAAGCTCTTTGCGAACCATCAATTCAGTCCATGAGCTGCAGTGGATGATGTGAAAAGTGTGTGCCTCCAACCGATATTTCACCATCGCAGTTCTCATATTTTTCACTATAGTAAAATGTGTCAAATAAGGTATGAAAAACATATATAATATAACCTTGTTTTCATTAGATAACTGAGCCTTCGCTAAGCCCAGCCTTAACTATTTCAGTCTGACATTTTCTCAAACAAGCTTCTTTCTAACGTAACTAAGTCCATGGAGGAACTGTATGTTTGGTTAGTAAAACAATTCTATGTAAATTATCTTTCAATATAGTAAAATGGCATGCCTGGGTCACTTATAATAATGACACAAGGCACTCTGATATAAGCAGCATTTTGTTCATCTTTTCCTCATTTCATATTGTCTGTTGTTAACTAAAAAAATGATTAAAAATTGTTCACTGAAATTCTGCTGAAATAAAATATAAATATTAGATGAAAAACTTAAAATATTAGAAAAAAATTAGAAATCCCAAAGCATGACATTAAAAAGGCAACTAACTAAAAGTATTAAAACTAATAAAAATAAATCCAAATAGAGTAAAAAACAAAATTACTAAAACCTAAATCAAAATTAAACAGAAAAAAAAATCAAAGCAATCAAAAATATTAATAAATAATATAAAATAATACTAAAAATGCACTACTCTTTCCCAAATGACCAAAAACAAAATTATGCATTACGATTCACAGTGAATTAATATTATTTTTTTAATGTATTGATTCACATCATGTATTGCCAATACTAATTGAAATGTTTACTATAAAAAAAAATTTTCAGTCCTCTTACACTAATATTATCAGTAGAATATAGTTATATTCTACCATTCACCATTTCTCCTTTCAGTTGACTGTGATATATTTAGCGTTTGCCTCAATTCTAATTTGCTGTCTCTGCAGTTAACCACATTTCATTTCATTTAACAATTTTTATGAAAAAATACAGATAAATGTGCAATGCAATCTCACAATTAATTTCAGTCCAATTAAGAATAATATCCGGTCAATCTTTACCCCTATATGAGCACTGAAAATCACACTGGCTGTATGTGAAATCAATCAGAAGTAGGTACTTTTAAATAAGTATTTATTTCATGGCCATTAAAAAAGTATGTTTTGGTAACACTTTATTTTACAGTTACATCTATTAGTTGCTTATTAGCATGCATATTACTAGAATGTTAGCCATGTATTAGTGCTAATTATGCACATATTAATGCCTTATTCTACATGACCTTATTCTACATCCCTAATCCTACCCAATACCTAAACTTAACAACTACCTTACTAACTATTAATAATCAGCAAATTAAGAATTTATTGAGGGAAAAGTCGTAGTTAATAGTTAACAAGTGTTACCTATTCTAAAGTGTGACCTATGTTTTATATAGTAGGAATGTGTGTATGAATGAACAACATTTGTCATGTGACTCAGTTGCATTGCCTCACTGCCATTCACAACTTCTCTCTGCCTACTGTTTCATGAATACAATGAATTCGAACTTTCTACTCTTTTCACATTGTTTTTTGCCTACTGTGTATGTATATTTGGTTGCAGGCAGAGTTTCATTCCTCTGGGATGTTCAGCGGAACTAGTCCAGAGTTAGCAACAGTAACCAAGCAGGCTGAGGTTAGCAAAGGGTCAATTAAGTGCATTGATTGTATGCTCCTTTGAGTATTGTGGAAAGAAAAACAAAGCAGGAATGAATTATCATCAGGTCTGTCTAATGGCCATTGTGAGACACCTTATCTGCCTCCTAATGAGATCACTTGACATTTATTTGGATAATTGGAGCAGACTCCCCCCTATTTGACAGAAATATGAAAATGCTTAACTACTTCCATTGAAGTTCGCCTGTCCTGAAAACTATCTGCGCCAAACACCTTGGCTCTTTCAGCTGTGCAAATGGGGACACCGGCTTGTTGATTAGACCGTCTGAGAGTAGCTCCAGACCTGATGAAAACGGCTGTCAATTGTACTGTGCACGTATGAATCTGTGATCAGCGCTGGTTGCATTAAATCCCAAACTAGCTCAAGGCATCATTTTGGAGCTGATCTAACCACAGGTAGAGGCTGAATTAAATAGGTGAGGGAAATGTTCTTACTGCAGTGCTAGTTAAAAGGATTACAATCAGTTGAACAAAACATTGTGGTGCTTTGTCTCCATCACGGCCGGCTCTATATTCACTGCACATCATAGATAGAACTATGATCTGGGATGTACTCCAGCCTGATGTGCTGGCAGGTATTGTCTCTTTTATCCATTAATCAGAAATGGTACTCAGCAATGGATAGCATTCTCTTTGTTTGGAAGAGAGGCACCAGCTGTTCTCTGAAGCGCTGTCTTTGCCATAGGAACACTTCCTCCATTTACCTCTGTGCCCTGTCACCCACATGCATCCCCCAACACTGAACTAGCCAAAAGGGTCTCCGAGGAGAGATACGGAGGGACAGATGCCGCATCCGGAATGTATACCCCTCGACTAATGAAGAGTGTTTTTCAGGTATGCAATATATACACAATCCCAGACGTACTACACCTGCCATTAGCATTGTCCTTTGACCTTAGATGTACTGATAATAACAGTACGTTATGCTGAATCTATTAATCAGGTGAAGATTTTTAAAGTACAATTTACCATAAGGTTCAACTTATCAGTATCTTCAGTTTTCAGATTATTATAGAAATATACATTAGTTGAATAAATCATATATAGATAGACAGATATATATAGATACAGATAGAGAGAATTAGATTTATAGTTATATTCTACTTTATGTCTCACTTTTGTAAACGTACATATAAATACATTATCATAATTAAAACAATAAAATATGCATTAAAATATATCATGCATGTGTATACAATTTACTCCTTTTTATATAGAAAAATGGAGTAGTTATGAATTTTTTTTTTTTTTTTTTTTTTTTAGCATTTTTAGAAAAATAGTATAGAACTTTCAGTATTAGCCTTGGCCAGAATTCATGTCCATCCACACTTTTTTTTTTTTTTTACTAACCTGATGACTCCAGTCCCATGGCCTTGGGATAGCAAAATGTCTTGTTGCACACTTTGGCTATTGTTTTCCTATTGATTCATAATAAATACTACATGTTTAGTCCCTCTCATTTAACAAACCACTTTTTTGTTTTTGTTAAGTGTGCATATTCAGACATGATATGATGAGAGGATTGGCTTCATACATGTGTTATTTCTGCCTAATTGTCTCATGCCCCATGAAGAAATGCTATGAGGCATTAAGACTACAGGATCTTTCTGTATTTCCTCTGGGGAGCAGTGAGAGTGCAGTCACAGCATACCAATCACATCCTGGGTTTTGACTGAAATTTCAAGTGTGTCACCTACTGCAGACATGATGAACTCCAGCATCTTCTGGTTCATAAGCAGAAGCACTGAGGCAGATATGATGATGCCTGTAGAGAATTGGGATGCTGACAGTGGAGCAGAGAGGATGCTGAAGCCAGGCTAATAAACACAGCAGAGATGCGCTGGAAAGAGCACGTGTTGAAATAGAACGGTGACGTTTCGCTCTGCAAAAGCTGTTGATACGCAGCAACCGTTATCTCAAAACAAAAATGACTCTATGTGCTGTCTGATTGAGCCTGACCACTGTTCAATTCTCCATTCACAAAGCAGAAAAATGTCTCTACTCGCTTTGTTACAAGCGCCTTTGCGAACACGAAAACAGAAAAACAGCATCAGGTTTGCGAAATGCCCTTCGTTTTCACAAAAAGATGCCATTTGTTCTTTCTCAAACGAATCACGAACTTTGTACACAACTTCGGTCGTTAAAATCAGCGTGTTCTGTCACCGTCATGAGCCGCTGGGTTGGCTTGTTCGTTACCGTTTCTCGTCGCGATTTACTTAGATCACATGAATTATTTAACACATACAGAAAAACAGATTTTACAGTGTGTGTACAGAACAACGGCGTGCTTACCTGTCATAACTCCATCGACTGTATGACATGCTCTTATTGTTGCTCAGTCCGTCCATGGCCATCTGTGGACACAAATGCTCGATTATACAGCGACGCCGAGTCGTATGATATTGTTGGAGTGTTAAATCCTCCGTCTTCACCACAGTGAACGTCTTCAGATGTTTCTAGTGGACAGCTGGGAAGCCTTGGAAAAGCGTTTTGTTGAGGGGTTTAAAATAGGTGGACTGAACCACTGGCTGTGAGAGGGGAAATGTCAGTTGTTAAATTCACCATGCGCGCACACGTTTGGATTATTTTCTTCAAGAAAATAACGTAGCCGTCAGTTTTGTTGTTGCAGAAGTTACAGTGGGAATCTTTTGCGTGTGTCTAATATTAAAAAGCAGCCAATTTTTTCCCTCTATTGTAAGATAGAAGGTACATGGTAAGCAAAATTTTGTTTCACACACACACACACACACACACACACACAGTAAAGATTACAATTAAGCTTGGTTAAGCTTACAATTAAGGATGGCTGCCCCCTTAAGAAAACTGAGCATTAGTGATAATGCATCGTGTGCATTATGATGATGCATCATTCAAGATATTATTTGGAGAAGTATTTAGGGAAATAAATGTAGGCTAATAAAACGCTCAACGTCTGGCACAAAGACCCCTGAGGTAAACTAATGCCAGTCGTCATTTTTACAGAATAGATATATAAAATACAATTGATAGTTTTAATTATTTGTGACCCTGGACCACAAAACCAGTCATAAGGGTCCATTTTTGTTATACCATGAAACAATTTATACATTTTATATCATCTGAAAGCTGAATAAATAAGCTTTCCATTGATGTATGGTTTGTTAGGATAGGACAATATTTGGCCGAGATACAACTATTTGAAAAACTGGAATCTGAGGGTGCAAAAAAATCTAAATATTGAGAAAATCGCCTTTAAAGTTGTCCAAATTAAGTCCTTAGCAATGCATATTACTAATCACAAATTAAGTTTTGATATATTTACAGTAGGAAATTTACAAAATATCTTCATGGAACATGATCTTTACTTAATGTCCTAATGATTTTTGGCATAAAAGAAAAATCAATAATTTTAACCCATACAATGTATTTTTGGCTATTGTTACAAATATACCCCAGTGACTTAAGACTGGTTTTGTGGTCCAGGGTCACATTTTTAAAGCTATCAATGTTGAATAGTAAACGAAATGTGTCATGTAAAATCATGCAATTTGACAATCATTGAATAATAATAATGTTATTGAAAAATTAAATAACAGAACCCCCAGTCAAAGTATAAACACTTGCAGCAGTTATGAGGGGATCATCTTTACCTCATCATTTCAAAATACAAAAAAAAAAAAAATAAAAAAAAAAATAAAACATTTTTTACTACACAAATCTACATGAATAACTTTAGATTACAAATGCTATAAATTACAAATGTTAACAAATGGAACACTCAAAAAAAAAAAAAAATTATATATATATATATATATATATATATATATATATATATATATATATATATATATATATATAAATAATCCCAAAATATGAGTGACCAAAGAGTGACCTATATATATATATTAAAAAAATATTAAATGGTATAATTTTCCAGTTTCTTGCATTAGCGCTGTCTCTTTTCTGGAGTACCAACATGTATTAAAAGGCAAATGGACATCTATTAATAGAGTGAAAGAGAGAGTAATGAGGATCAGTTAGTGGTTTGCCTACGTAAGTTTTGCACTCCTTGACCGGATCATAGCATGAATGGACTGAGGGGGAAAAAAAGAAGCGGGAAATCTGGAGAGTCCAACTGTCATTCAGTAAACAAAGAGACTGATTATGTGGCCAAAATCACTAATCAAAAAGTACTGGAGAGAAGAAAAATAGCAGAAAATATTGACTAAAACCATGGCAAATTCAAATATTTGAAGTCTTGACAAATATGTAGGACAAGATCAGAATTCAATATGCAAGGAAATAAAGAGCAAAGACCAATTACAATTCAGTTTTCAAACAATGATTTCACCACTGTTGATTAAATTGTTAAAAACCCAATTAAGTGATGACTGTTAGTTATCTATATGGTAATGTACTCATAAAAGAAGACAAAATTAACTTTTAGCAGATATATGCAGTTAAAAATCGTCTTCTTCTTAACCAATAATATTCACGTCTCATTTTGCACTCACAGGCTTATGTCTGTCCAATAAACTGCTCTCTAAAATGAGAATATCTTTTCCTCCAATAGCATTTCATGCCCCTGAAAAAGCCCTGAACATTGTCAGTGTACATCAGTGTGAGATTTTCAAAATTTAACCTTACATTTATTAAAACTCATGAGGCTAATAAAGAGCAAAAATAGGTAGCACACCTAAATCTCTAAAAATTTCCATGAAATGTTTGAATAGAAATTAGTGAGATTTTATAAAACTGATTAAAAGTAATCAGATCGTTGTTCAAAGTGTTGATCAAAACAGACTTTTGGAAGGAAAGTATCCTTACCAAATTTACTATTTCTAAATGGTTTATCGGTTTTGCAGTGACTGTTTATATACCCAGCTAGAAATCACAGAACTTGACAATATTTGAGATCTAAACAATGCTGTTCACCCACATCTCTGCTGGTTGCCATGTTGGACATGTGCTGCCAGGCAAACCGAACTTCAAACATGTTTGCAAGCACAGTGACATTAAGCTGTCAATCCATCCATTCATGACCCAGATGTGCTCAAAGGACACAAAACTGTCTCCCAAACAAGGGCTCTAATAGAGTACAGCCAGTCTAAGGCACATTCTGACCTCATAAGAACATTCACGCTTTTGTCACATGCTCATCAGGGGTGATAGGAAAGTGTTTTAAGCTACCATAGATGAGCCAAATTCACAGACCAGTATCAATGTGCTCATTTTCTTCTTCCCTATAATGATCCTTCATTGCCAGCAGGTGTTGGTGATTATTAAAGCCCACTTGTCCATGTGAATGTGTGTGAAAGTGTCATTGCGATTTTGACACACATACACAGCTCGAAATAAGGTCATCCACATAAGGTGAATGGCACAATACCCCCCCCCCCCCAACCCCACCCCCAAATACATTTATGTAAATCCCTTTTTAAGGCTTCTACATTTGACAAGTACAGACTGAAGAGACCAGTGATCCGATATATGATTTAATGCATTATTCATTTTAAGATTTAAGAGTATTTAAGGTCTCCCTGCACTGAAAGTGTTGGTTTCACGTCATCTGTTCCATCTAATCAATTAAGAAACACAACCATTCATGCAACTTCAACTTCATGGAATGAAAATATTTTGAAAATCCTGTCATGGTTTACTCATCCTCAAACCTGTATGAATTTCTTTCCTTTGTTGAACAGAAAAGAAGATATTTTGAAGAATGTTGGTGAACCATTAGCCATTGACTTTCATAGTATGAAAGAAAAAAAAAACTATGTAAGTTAATGGTTACCAGCAACTGTTTGCTTACAAATATTCTTCAAAATATCTTCCTTTCTGTTCAGCAGAACAAATAAATTCATACAGTTTGGAACAACGTGAGGGTGAGTAAATAATGTCAGAATTTTCATTTGCAGGTGAACTATCACTTTAAATAGTCTCAAAATGATTTTGTATGGTTCCCTGACTTTTAGTAAACTTTAGTTATCAGTATGCTGAATGTATTCGGTGCTGCATGAAAAACCTAAAAGCTCCACTTTTCCACACAACGGTAACCTGGCGTTATTAAAATGGTTTTATATCCCAATATAATTGAACATTAACACTATCAAGTCACCGTTTTTCTCATCTTTCTCAAAAACACAAATAATATTTAAGATTTTTTACTCTCCCCATCAAGTCCCATGCAAAGCATGCTGGGAACTACAGTTTTAGCATTACATTACCTGCCCACCAATGGATTCTCTGCAGTGAATGGGTGCCATCAGAATGATTTTAACTATTCCTTTAAGTAGATTGTAGGTTATTGGCACCAATGGTCACTTAGTCTTATGATGCTTTTGGGAAACTCAGCCCTGACCATTCAAGGCCTGTCTCAGAATAAGCTTTAATACTAACTGTGCATTCAGATTTACAATCACTATAAAACTGACACATACAGCAACAACTCTATATTATAGCTGTCACTGCATTGATTTAATTCCGTTACTTGACACATTAATTGTAGAACTGTCACAACATGAGCAAACAACAGCTTTTCTGAAGCCGGTCCTCTTAATTCGGAGTATTCTCCAAAATGATATGACACCCTCCTCCTTCACAATGTTACCTAACACTTTTAAATCTCATGTAAGAATACACAGCAGACTCACTAACAATAAAACCAAGCTTATGACATAAGTTGTCACACAGCTCATTACCGTATCGGCTGGAACACCGTCCAAGAAAAGAATGGAAGTTTTGCAAATCACAGGGGATATACTTAAGGACAGCAAAATAACAATCTACTTGTCACTTGGTGACACTTGTTATTCAATGGCGACTTAAAGAACGAGAGCTATAATTTTGTGCAACATGTTGTACCCTGTTTCCTCAGTAAGGAAAAGCAAATGTATCAGATAAATCATAGATTTTATTATAGCACCAGAGGCTATACAGGGGGAGGGAAAGATGTGACAAATAAAACACAGTATGTATTAGATGTACACAGACTCTGGGAAGAAGAAGAGCCATGCACTTCTGTTCTTACTAGCTTTCGATTTGATCCATCTTGCTATTAACTGGCGTAACGGACAAGGTTTAGGTTAGGATATGAACCTGAGTCATTGGCCCAGTGATCACTGATAAAGTTGTTTTAGGCTATGAGGTGGACAACTGTTAGGATGGGTTATCGGCTTCAGTCCACCGAAAGGACCACAGTTCAACATACTTTGGCCTTTTTCAGTTCAAAACAAACCGAGATAATTAAATACTCCTCTTTACATATACACATAGTTGTGCCGCGAGAGCGTTTTCACTTACAAACATATAAAAATACTCATTAACTAGTCTGATAAGAAAATAATGTATAAAAGTATATAGTAAAAACATTTAATCATGTCCATTCAAAAGATCACTTCCATCTTTTTGCTTATATTACATGATGATAAAACACAAAAACTAAAATTGTTTATTTGTATCCCTCATACAGAAATGCACGCTGGAAAAAAAGGAAGACGAAAATGAAACGTGACATGATGCGATAGTGATATGAACCCTTGGTGTATGAAGCCAAGAAGCAAATTATCACCTGTCAGATGAGAAATACCAGATTGAAGTGTGAATCTCAAACCATATTAAAAGAAAAAAAACAAAATAACAGTCTTGAGGGAATGTGGATGTCTGGTGTATGAATTCAGTCTTTTGTATAATCTAAAAACTAAAACTTGATTTGATCTGATCATATACATGAAAAGATGCTTAAAAGATGCCTGTGATGTCAGCAGTTCAACGGAGTCCTCGCGCTGTTTCAGTCACAATTAAATACATTTCCAAACCGATAAAAAAACTAAATCAGTGTCAAAGTGAATTGAAATACAAGGCCAGAAAAAGAGACAATTATTTGAGTGATTAATTCTCTGTGTCATCGATCTCGGTGGGGTACCTAGTAGAGAACAGACAGCCTATTGTGCACTACTGAATGAGCAGACGTCGTCAGAACATTGTGAAAACACTGCAAATGGAGAAACCTGAGTCTGAAGATAGTCTGTAGAAATCTGAGCTGAGAGTCAAGAAGGCTTGAACAATCTGGCTACATGTAGAATACATTTCACAATCACAGAACGGAAAGGGAAAGTTCAACCAAAGATGAACATTCTGTCATCCTTCCAAACCTGCACGACATACTTTCTTCTGTGAAACACAAAAGGAGATATTTTGAATATGTTTTGTCCAAATAATGAAAAGCAATGGGGCCTACAACAACAACAGACCCGAGTGACTTTCATTCTGGCATCTGATCAAAGAAAAAAGGAAAAAAATGTCCCCTATTCAATAGGACTATAATAATAATAATAATTAAACTTTTCTTTTGTTGACAAACGCAGCAATTTTTTTCTCGCATTCACATAATTCAAGTGGGTCCGAAAGCAGGTCATAAAATATGAAAATCAGTATAAATATAAAAAAAAAAACTAATTTGAAAAATCACATCCCTGTTCATTGTATGGACAAAAAAATTGTGTTCCGCAGACAAAAAGTTTCGGTTTGGAACAAATGAGGCTAAGTGAATGATTTTTCATTTTTAGGTGAACTATCCCTTTAAAAGAATCAAACCCATACATGCCAAGAAGCCTTACGATGCAAACAAAAAAAGAAGTAAGTTGGGAAACTGACTTCACTGCTGACAAAATTGGCATAATGTTAGAGGCTATCTATGTACATATCTGCCAGTACATTATTGTTTAAATGCATGTCAAAACAAGCTCGTCAACCTCACACACGGTACTCTGCGACAGAGTTTTGTCATTATAAAGGTGGTCTCAACTCACACGAATCTTCACTTATGTACAATCGCTGCTTAGCATATGGAAGTAAAAACAGATATGGCACCACACACACACAAAGCTTCAGAACATCATCTCACTCTAGATCTCGTGACAAGGTCGTTTGCAATCTCAATGGTGTTTCGTTTAGTCTTTCCATCTCAGCAAACGTACAAATGTCACAAGGCAAGAGAAAAAAATCCTTCAAAATACAAAAAAAGGAATTGTGTGTGTGTTTTATAGCAAATTTGTAAGAAGCGATGTTTAGTGTTGGGGCACGATTACCATATTCTAGGTCACACTGATGTCAGTACTCTAGTTGAAGGTAGAATGGTGAGAGATTTTGTCAGTTTGGTTCTTCTAGTAGTGAAGTCCTAGAGGCGCAAATGCCCCTGATAAGGCTATGAGAGAGACTGCTGTTTTGAAGACATGCACATGTAGAAAGGCAGCGAATTCATCCGCACAGGACGTGATGTCAGAAGGCAGGGTGGGGGGCAGGGACCGGTGACAGCAGCTGGGTGAGTGGCGGCAGTGAAAGGCCAATTAGACAATCACACAATGGCAGCCGCTCTTATCCTTCTCTTTGCGCGTGGGCTCCGGCGAGGGTGGGCACTCTTGCTCCTGGAACTTCCTGTGAGAGGATGTGACAATCAGTCAAAACATGTCGCACACTTAGTGTACAAATCTCTGAGCTCAAATTAAGATTACACGTCATACGAGACATTTGGCTTCCAACTCAATTCATTTCAATTTATTTAGTTATTTTTAACTGAAACTATTAAAAATTGTTTTCGGTATTTGAAATAAGGCTGAAATAATAGAAATGTTAAAAATTAGAAAGGTTACCTTTAGAAATACAATGAATCAGTTTAAGCTGAAATTCTAACATTACTAAAAGACATAAATATGTATTAATAAAAATTTAAGCTAAATAGAAATTGACAAAAGCATAAAAAAATTGACAAAACCACAATAAAATTACTAAAACCTGAAAAATATAAAAATAAAGCCAATTTAACACTATAATAGTATATAAATAATACTAAAATAACAGTTCAGCTGTACACATATTGTCAATCTGGTCAGTACAGCTGCATTTTTTGTTTCAATTTTTTTTTTGATGCTGTGTATAAAAGTTAAGGATATTATATCCCACAATGAAAGACATTTTTACCAATAAAATTGGATAAAGTAGACACCAATAGCTCTAGTAAATATGCAACATAATGAGAAGATAATGACAACATTGTAGCATACTACTGTTTGAAATGTTTATCATTTCTTAATTTATATACTTATTTCAAAAGCAGTATGCAAGTATGCAAGTGCTCCATTCCAACCATAGCCTGCTGCTTGTCTGCTGCCACCATCTGGTGGTACAACAGCAATGTATGTCACGCACACACACGCACACACAGGCACACACACCTTATGACTCGGACCAGCTCGTGGAAAGCCTGGTCTACATTCATACGGATCTTAGCTGAGGCCTCCATGTATGTGACTTTGAGTTGTCGGGCAAGCTGCTGACCCTCCTCCTGGGTCACCTGGAAAAGAAATCCCTCCTTAATTAAAATCCAACTATCCACGTCATTTTTCTCCTATCACAAAATTTTGCTTTTTGTTCGATATTGATTAAAACAATGTGTCTTACAAGGAGCCTTTCATCAATTGATGCAGTTAATTTACAACAGGTTGACATTCTCAGTTCTGACACTAGGTGGCAGTGTAACACAATCCGAGTGTCTTTCTATGCACTCAGTAACCCCATATCTTTTATTACCATCTCTCTCCCTCACAGACACAAACACTCTCTGATATTTTTCAGCCTTTCAGCTCATTGATTTTCAGGATTGAATTTCATCCACATGTAATTACCGTGACGTTGTGCTCTTGAGTTCTGTATATATGTGTGCAGTATGTACATGTGTCATTTTACAACAGAAACTAAATAGACAGAATCTCGGCAATGGATACAATAGACTGCCAAGTCATGCTAAGATTGCAATGCAAACAAAGAATATTAAAATGTTCATATCAATAGTGATTCAGTGTAGCGCTCTGAAATTATTCATGCCACTCACTTGTCTCTGTTGCTCAAGATCAGCTTTGTTACCCACTAGAATCATGGGAAATTCATCCCGGTCCTTCACTCTCAAGATCTGTCGCTGGAACTTGTAGATCTCTTCAAAGCTGAGGAAAACAAGATGATGCATAGCCATTAAAAAGGTCCAAACAGCTTGAAACTAGCAATGCATTTTCTCTCAGACACACACACTCACACACACAAATACAAACATGAAAACGTTATCATTTTTTACAACCACATGTAGCTCTAAATGTCATAAAATTATAAATTATGACAGAATTTTCTTTACGGGGTAAACCCTATAAATAAAGAAATAAAATAAAAACAATTTATAAGTATAAAGTTAAAATTAAAAATGTAAAGACAAATAAAAAATAAATCATCCATCAATTCATCAACCAATCAATCAAATCAATAATCTGAGGTCAGTAAGATTTTATAAAGTATCTTATGCATTTTTGATCAAAAATACAGTAAAACAGTGATTATAATCTACTGATCTGTTACTGAAAACAGTTATGCTGATAAATATAGTTTTGTGGAAACCTTAATGCATTTTCTTCAGGGTCCATTGATGAATAAAAAAAATAATTTATTTAAATAATTTTGTATAACAATGTAAGTCTTTACTATCATTTCTGATAAATATAATGCATTCTTACTGAATAGAAGTATTATTTACATTTTAAAGAAATCGTACTGACCCCAAACTTATATATAGTGGTCTTTACATTACATAAAATAGTGAAAGAAATGTCATTTATTCATTTTAATTAAACTGAAATTTCAGTCAAAACATTGAAAAAAAAAAAAAAGTTTATTAAGGTTTCAATATATGAAACTAAATAAAATTAAATATGGCAGCGGCTATTTACACTAAAGGAAAATAGCATATTTTCTTAGCGAATGATGCTATTTACACTAAGTGGAAATAGCAATAGATTCTATTTATACTAATGCTGAAATTGCAGGATTTTCTGCTATTTATACTGCTTATTGCAAACAGTGGCAATTATCTGCACCTTAATATTGTAGTACATTATAAAACAGTATGCAATAATAACGTAATGAGTGTAAATTGTAACTCATTATTAAACAGATGCTACTTTATTGGGACTATAAAGCCCTTGATACACCTACCCCAACCCTACCCAATACTTTATTTTCAACTTTTCGATTATTTCCTTCATTTTTATTGAAAATAAATGCCTTTCTGATGAGATATGAGATTTGCAAAGGGAGAAAAAACTCGGGTCGATCACATCAAAAATAACCATGGCACGCACTTTACCATCTACGCCACTGGAGCTGTTGTTAGGCGATTATCTTTTGTAGTGTTGACTACCCCAGTCACACATTGGTGGGTGGAGCTAGTGTAAATAACCTCTGTCAACAAGGTGGCCTATTTGCACAGTGTAAATAGACACTCGGATTAAATATACTTTTCAAAGTTAAGACAAAAACTCTGTGGGAACTTCGTGGAAAATACTATAAATAACTACACTAGTGGTGTTTGTGCTAAGACAACTGGTGTGTCAACTTGAGGGGAACTAATAACAAAAAAAACAACAAAAAAAACTCCTTATAAGTGGCCGATAACCCATATGGTCATCCCTAGTGAGGACGTTTTCAGAAATGATGAAATGAAAGGACACACATACACCCACAAAGCAGAGCTCCACCTCTCCACAAAACCTAAAAGGAATGCAAGCCCACCCTTCCAGCTGATGAGCAGCTATCTCTGTTTTGGGCCGCAGAACTGCATTACAGTACACAGGATGACATAAGGTCACTCGGTTCTCATGCTGTTGCTATAAACTTTCCAATAATGTTGTAAGATGGCTAGAAGCTGTATTACGGAGAACAGTGTGTGTAAGCTGGGAAGGGAAGGACACTGATATGAGGTCTCTGTTGATTCTAACAGTACGAGTCGTCTAAATGTCATGCAGGAGGAGGAAATGCTTGTCATGGACTCTGGAGAGATTGCGAGAGAGTGTGTTCAGAGAGTCCTGTGCCATCGGCTCTGAGCGGGGTAATGTAAACGCAGGAAGGAAAGACTGTTTACTGCATAAACACGAAGTGGGAAAAACTCTAAGAGGGCACAAACCGGCTGATCACACTCCTCATTCCTCGAGGACACACACTGCAACGTGCGTGAGATCTGTTTATTTGCATGTGCTGAGTTTCACCGCGAAAAAACCTGGGGCGTAAATTAGCATGCTTCTAAATTTACAGTTACAGAAAATGTAAATGAGTGCGGGGGGAGGGACATTATTACAACTGGAATGACAAAAACAGAATGAAAGTGAAACTGAGACAGACAATGTAGGGGAAAGGGGAAGAAAGAGAGAAAGTTGAGAGAAAATGTGAGTGGAACGTTGCTCACCTTCCCCGGTCAGTGACAGAGAAGACGAGAAGGAAGCCCTCCCCTGTCCTCATGTATTGTTCTCTCATGGCTCCAAACTCTTCCTGTCCTGCTGTATCCAGGACTAACAAACACAGAACAGCCATGTTAGTCACCCACAGACAGACTGCACATGAGCACTATGGGTTTGATTAGAACTTTATCTAAATTAAATGATTATTTTCTATTGTATTCAGATTTCTTTACTTATAGGCCTAACAGGAGTTGTGTTGTGTATCTATGGCAACGGTTAGGATTAATAAGTGTATTTACTAACAGGTGTGACTCAAACGGCAGATTGAATAATGTCTGTATGAACACGTGACAGAATTTTGCTCCCTTCTTGAGTAATGCTTGTAATCACAGGCTCCATTTGTGTTTTTTTAGTGATCAGATCACATTAAAGTGGCATGAAATGAAAATTTGCCGTATTTGTTATTTAAATGCATGTTATTGATCTTATTTTGAACAATGCATGTTTCATAATGCAGAATTTCATAACTGGATTTTCCAGTAAAATGACAGACGTATTCTCTATTGTGACGTACGCTGGACTTCTCCAATCACTCATTTTGCCTAAACCCCACTTTTGCATGCTCACATTCACCCGTCTCTGTATTTGAGTGCAATGCCCACATCTAAAAATCCCATCAACAACCGCTGCATGGAACCAAGTCCCTGGCCTACTTTTTTATCATTATCTTTTGCATTCAGTTGTACATCACAATACGCGAGAAAAGATCACATTCTGCTGTGGGACTGTATCTTTTCGACTCGAAGGCCCTCTGCTGTCTAATACAATATTCAAATGACTATGTTCTTTAAGAACTGTATGTTCTCCAATAAAAACCATAGGTTTTTGGAGGGAAAGTGTTTTCTTTTAGCATTTTAATTTAGATTACAGTTAGATTAAGTTGATATAGCAATTATTATTATAATATTCAATAATACTATTATATATATATATATATATATATATATATATATATATATATATATATAGCATTATTATAATATTCAGTTATAATATTATTATTATTGTCCCTTAGAGGTTTGAAGCTGGTACTGTCCTCCTGGTTGAACCACTGCTTTAAAGAAAGTCATAAAAATAATGAAAATGTAAATGTGAGTAAATAATGACAGAATTTTCATTGTTGGTAAACTAAGCCTTTAAAGGGATAGTTCACCCAAAAATGAAAATTCTGTCATTAATTACTTACCCTCATGTCATTCTAAACACGTAACACCTTCGTTCATCTTCAGAACACAAATTCAGATATTTTTGATGAAATCCGAGAGCTTTCTGACCCTGCATAGACAGCAACACAACTACCAATTACAAAACGTATTCTCGTAGCTTCATAAAATTATGGTTGAACCACTGATGCCACACGGACTATTTTAATGATGTCCTTACTACGCTTCTGGGCCTTGAACATGGTAGTTGCATTATTGTTGGATTTCATCATAAATATCTTAATTTGTGTTCTGAACGACATGAGGGTGAGTAATTAATAACAGAATTTTCATTTTGGGTGAACTATCCCTTTAAAAATGCCAAGAAAAAATGTTTCAATTTAAAGTATTTCAAGAGGTTGTTTTTTTTTACCAGTCATGCATAATATGTATGCTGGAGTAAGTAGTCATTTAGTAGATGCTTTTGACCAAAGTGATATTACAGTGCATTTATTATAACCCCAGCATAGAATAATAACAAAATGCACCAGTTCCTCTGTAATTTATCTGATCTCTATGATGTATTATCAAATCATAAAGTGCTTCTTCTTTGCTGCCGGTTAGCAGTATGTTGTTTCCCTACATCCTGTGTGATTTGTTTGACAATCAGACTCCTTCATCCATCAGCGGCATACTTACTGTCCAGCCGCGCAGGCCTCTCGTCAATCACACATTGCTTTGTGTAGGAGTCTTCAATCGTAGGGTCATAGTCAGTGACGAAGTATGACTAAACAAAAAAGAGAGAGAATATAAACGTAAGAACGGTCAATATTGCATCAGATTTTAAAAAAATGCTGGGGGTGGAGGTGAAAAAAGGAGGTGAGAAGGCATGGAGACACATTCATATTCAATGTATGAGACATCCTGTCTACTAAAATGCTTTAATCTCTTTGGATTTTGATTCAATCGATGTCTCCTTGACAGCTTCTAAAATCCCAGAATCCTGTGCATGTGGTTTGACGGATGGTGGAGATGAATAAACATGGCATTTGATGAAGCAGCTAAAAGACTTTTATTTAGAAATGTCAATATTTAGACTCAATTTTTACCAAGAAATTAGCATTGTAGTCTATAAATATTTGCTTGTTTGTATCTAAAGCTCACTTGAATTCATTTTAGATCATTAGATGTGATGTTAACCAGCCTGTCTGACACCAGTTTCCTTTTTGAGGAACACAAACATCATAAAAAACATTTACTTCAGCTTTGAGGGATCTACATGCACACAGAGCATTTGTTTTGAAAGCTATGCTAAATGAGGGCTTAGACTCATAACACAACCCAACAGAAAAAAATGTTCCGTCTCTTCTGAAAAATAAAAAAAGAGGTCCACACTTGTGTGTATGGTCAAAACATGCGCTGACTTCATGTCAACACTGTCTGAGCGGCCCTCCGTTTGGGGTTGATAATTACGGTTAATTAACCGCAAACTTTTCCGTTTCCACAGGCTATGTTTCAACGCTAATCTGAACACGGTATCAGTTTGTAGGAGAAGGGGGAGTTCTAAGGAGGCATTTTTCACATTTTTCCCATGTTTTGTGTGCCTCTCCTCCCAGGAGGCTGTTTAAGTAACGACAGCTGAACGTTATGTTCAGGCTTGTCTCTGTGTCAACTGAACACACGCTCATGCTCACACACAAACACACAATGCCTAAGCAGTAGCTTCCTATTATGAGTTTGACTTATTGATGTTCCTGTAACCACTGGTTGAGTAAACCGTTTTTAGCAACGAAACGAGAAGCACTCCAAAAATGAGAGTAGGGTTAAGCTTTGTTCTCTTTTCTGCATTAACCATTCACTAAAGATGGAATAAAAGCCTACAATGGAAAACCAGTACCAGTTAAATATTTCTTATGATCTAGAAAAGCTCACAAGCTGTTTACAGTAAATGTTTAAAATATTTGTTAAGAAATATGACTTGTTTTGAACAAAACTAAAAATTTTGCATAATTATAATTCACATGAAATTCATATTTCAAAGTGTTAATGACTAATGTTATTCTAAAAAATATAAAACAGTAAAAGTAAAGAATGAGTAAGTGTGTCCAAGCTTTACTTACAAACTACCACTCAAAAGTTTGGGGTCAATAAGATTTTTTTTTCTTTTCTAGTTTTTTGAAAGCTTTTGGTACTCACCAGGGCTGCATTTATTTGATCAAAAATATCATGAAAACAGTAATATTGTGAAATATTATTACAAGTTTTATACATGGTTATTTCTGTGATGGCAAAGCTGAATTTTCAGTAGCATTACTCCAGCCTTCAGTGTCACATGATTCCTCCAAAATCATTTTAACTGATTTGGTGCTCAAGAAACATTTATTATCAATTTTGTTCAATCTAATACGTAATACTAAAAGTGATAAAAATTTTTAAAGATTTTTCTGGATACTTTGCTAAACAATTTCATGCATCCTTGCTGAATAAATGTATTCTATTCTTAAAAAACAAAAAAAACAAAACAAAAAAAAAAACTGACCAGTGTATTCAGGATACACTCTCTAAAAGTGTTATGTAATTTTGCCTCTCGACTAAATGCATCTCATTTTTAAGTTGCCATACAAAAACTGAACTGTAAATAATTGTAGAATTCTAAAAAGAATACCCTCTGCTGTCTAAAACTTCTCAAAAAAACCAAAACAAAATAAAAACAGTAATTCCCAGCCCAAATTCATGCCAAGATTGCTGATTGGCTCAGACTGTGGTCAGATTTTTGGCTGTCACAGAGACATGTGATACCACAAGACAGATAACTGTCAGGTAATACAGACATTTTCCTGTGTGCTGATCCAAAAAAAGCTTTGGTCCCACTTTATATTAGATGGCCTTAACTACTATGTACTTACATTTAAATTAATCATTTGATACAATGCACTTACTCTGTACATACATGTTTTTACATTGTACTTATATTTTTAAAAATACCTATATGTAATTACATCTGTAATTAAGTTCTGTAATTACATATTCATAATTACACTGTTGACCCATCCCTTACACCTTAACCCAACCTTAAACCTACCCATACAACCAAACCTGTCCCTATACACGTATCCCACCTCAATAGCGGCAAAAGTGTTTTGCAATACAATATGACCACAATAAGTAAATTGTACTTTTTTTTTATGTAAGTACATAGTAGTTAAGGCCACCTAATATAAAGTGTGACCAAAGCTTTAAACAGAATCGGATTATTTGCAGCGTACTGCTATTTTTAAAGTGCAGGCAAAGTACATTTGCAAACGTTTCTGAAAGTGAGCAAATGAAGCATGCATGTTAGCGTTTGTGCATTGACATAAAGAAGTCTGTAAACCCTCGCTCTTTTTTTCTTGACATCAGTCATCCTTTCACACAGTGGCTCCTCTGTATGCACTGCGTGCAAGACTCCATCACGTCCACTTTCCACTGTTCAATAATTCATCAGCAGTGCTGCATATGCAGTAGACTTCATCGCTCACTCGTCGCAGTGGGGATAGAGGCAGAATGAGGTGAGAGAGAGCAAGACAGATGGACAGACAGAGAGAAAATACCTGCTGCTAATTCCAACAAACACAAAAAATATTTTAAGCTCTGCACCTTCCATTGAAGTCATGTGAACAAAAGAAAACGGCACCTGATTTCGTGACAACGCTACAACCTATTGAGAGTGAAAGTCACACTTTAGTTTGATGAGTAAGTGAGAAAGAGAGTTAAAAAACATCAGTCTGCACGTGATCAGTCCAGACCTTTAGTCATGATTCAACATGGGAGCTCACACATTCCACAGTTTCCTGCACAGCAACACCTCTCAAACCGACAGCAAGTCACTGTCCTCATCATGACCACACACACTCACACTTACCTGCACCCCGTTTAAACGTTTGGGAACAGTTTCATCATTTAAATGTGTCTTATGCTCACAAAAGTTGCATTTTTGGATCAAAAATACAGTAAAAGCAGTAATATTATGATATTACAATTTGAAATCAGTTTTATAGTTTAATATATTCTAAAATGTATTTTATTCCTATGATGGCAAAGCTGAATATTTAGCAGCCCTTACCTTAGTCTTCTGTGTCACATGATCCTTCAGAAATAATTCTAATATACTGATCTGATGCTCAAGAAGCATTTCATATTATTATCAATGTTGAAAACAGGTTGCTGCTTAAATATTCTGAATCTGATACTTTTTTTATATTGTGATACTTTTTTGCAGATTTTTTTTTTTTCTTTAATTTTAATTAGGGCTGGACAATAAATCAATATCAATATGTATCGCGATATAATTTTTCTCAATAACGGTGATATGATTTTTAAACACATTTCCGATATTTCGATATACATTACCAGTGTTTCCCATACATTGATTTATTTGTGGCAATTGACTCCGCTGAATAAACATGAGCACTGCACGTTTCAAAATCAAAATGCGGCGCGGGTGATTTATATGAATGTATCTCTGAAGGGAACCGACTGTCAGAATAGTTTTGATGGCATTTTCATTTTATCTGATAAAGTAGCGTTCATGAGCGGAGCTGCTAATATTACAGCCATTACTGGA
Source organism: Tor tambroides (assembly GCA_021397915.2). NCBI lineage: Eukaryota > Metazoa > Chordata > Actinopteri > Cypriniformes > Cyprinidae > Tor > Tor tambroides. The sequence goes on along the minus strand of JAFVLL020012432.1, from coordinate 15,719 downwards.
GAAACCGCTAGTTCTACCGCTCTCAAAGCGCCTCCTACTGGCAGAGAATTAGATTGCATTTTCAATAATAAGCCCGTCTCCAGCAACATGTTTTTGTTGTTGCTCAAATTTTTTTTTGTTTCCTGCAGCAACTCACTTGGAGTCAGTAGCCTATAATTTATTTATTTTATTTTATTTTTTTTGGGGGGGGGGGTGCTTGAAATGATAGAAATTAATACTTTTATTTAGCAAGGATGATTTAAATCGATCAAAAGTGATGATAAAGACATTTATAATGTTACAAAAGATTTCTATTTCAGATAGATGTTGTTCTTCTGAACTTTCTATTCATCAAAGAAACCCGAAAAAATTCTGCTCCGCTGTTTTCAACATAATAATAAATGTTTTTTAGCAGCAAATCAGAATATTAGAATGATTTCTGAAAGATCATGTGACTGGAGTAATGATGCTAAAAATTCAGCTTTGAAATCACAGGAATAACGCATTTTAAAATATTTTCAAATAGAAAACAGTTATTTTAAATGGTAAAAATATTTCAAAATGTTACTGTTTTGCTGTATTTTGGATCAAATAAATGCAGGCTTGGTGAGCAGAAGAGAATTCTTTAAAAAACAAAAATCTTACTATTCAAAAACTTTTGACTGGTAGTGTATGTTAGCCTACAGTTTGAAGTTAAAGATATTAATATTAATAAGATGAGTCTGAGATGTTTATTTGACAGTGATTTCACATTTCGTGTTTGTATGAAGGCTAAATACAAATAAAAGGTGAACATTAATTTATTTGTGCTATCCGCATTAATGTATCCTTGCTGAATTAATTATTCATTTCTTTTTTAAAAATAACACCATCAAAATCTGAATGGTAGTATAGTTATTTAAATTAGGACATACCATAAACTTACATATGAATATAAACAATTTTTTATTTTCATTTTTAATGTCATTTTTCTATCATATTTTTATAAACAATTCCCAGAATTTTAATATCAGTACATTCCTAATTTATTACATTTGTAATCTGCAACATTAGCTCAAAATACCCAAATATACAAGAAATACAAACTCATTACAAGAAAAACTTTTAGAGTAAAAATGCACAGGCCTATTATTTTCAGAATAAAATGCACAGTATATAAAAAAACACATTTACTTTATTATTTTTATTTATTTATTTATTTATTTATTCTGTATCTTCCTTGATCGCCACCAAAAGAAGGTTGTCTTATTTAATTAACATGTAGGGACAATATTGTAGCCAAAGAATAGCTACGTAAACCAAAACACATAGTCTGCTTTGGTTGTAGGGCAGGTGTAGAGGGTCTGTGGTTGAACAAAGCCTGCATCTCAAAGTCAAACAGTAGCTGTGGGTAGCTGTTTAGTAATGCCCACCTGTACACATCACCGACCCGATGCCCACCTGTCCTACCTTCCCTCTGTGTGACAGCACGTCCCAGTTGACCTTCATCAGACGTATGAATGACCAGAACTAAAGGCTAACTCTAACAGTGGGGGGTCCATCTGCTTTGGCCTCACACAAATTCTCCCACAGAGAGTGTTTGTTCTTAGAAACAACCATCCTAAATGCAAATCACAGCTCTTCCCCTCAACAAATCTACACTCTTAAAAATAAAGGTTCTTTATTTGCATGTATGGTTTCATGAAAAACATTTACGATACATATAACCTTTCCATTGTGCAGAAGTTTTTTTATAATGGTTTTTCAAAGAACTGTTCCTTTAAGAACCAATCACTGAAATGTTCTTTGGAGAAACTAAAAGGTTTCTTCAATTGCATCATTGAAATATGCAAAAAAAAAAAGGCTTTTATTTTTAAGAGTGTAGCCCATTCCATTCAGCCGAGCTGTTGTTGTCTTGTGGAAAAGAGCCACGCTGTACCAGTGCAGGAGATCCCTGATATAAACATTTCAGTCATCAGCCGTTCAGCGTTTTTAGGGGGCCTCCAATCTCCCTGAATGCTCTATAAATGCTCTCCGCGCCAAGGTACACCAATTAAAGAGTGCTAGCCAGAGTTTCCAACCGTGTCATACAACTCTCGGCTGCCATAAAGGGTGATCCGAGCCACCTGACGTAAAGCATTCTGGGAGAGGAGAGGAAAAGGCCCACCCCAGTGAGTCGAAACCAACAGGGCACCTCCAACGTTTGGCCTAAAGGAAGGAAACTCCACCTACAGGGCTAGCAGCCACCAAAGCACAGTCCGCTGGGTGGTGATGATTTCACAAAAGAGATATTCCCGTTCTGCCCACCCTCCCACCGCACACAAGGACACTCCTTTCCAGTCCAGTCACTTCTCTTTCTTTCTGCTTTTCAACACCCACCTATCCCTCCATCCATTCATGCATCCTCTATCCACCCAGTGAATTCATACTTTTAAACAGTAAGCGCTTGTTTTCCCAGAAAAAAAAGGTCAGAGCTAATGCAAAGAACAGTAGTCAGACTGGGGTCTTTGTAGTCTTAGAGCAATACAGCAATACAAGAAATGGGTAACTGTAAGTGTCTGTAACTGTCTTTGACAATAAAAATGCAAACATAAAAAAAAATGTGTGGGTGCACACCAAACTACACTCCCACTTCACTATTCACCCACTTCCTAACCAAAGACGCCTCCACACATTGATCCATCTGACACATATTTGAGATATGAATCACATACCGTACATTCACATGATGTAAACTGGCAGAACTCCATACAAACCATACAAGTGTATCTAATGAGCAATATTAGTGGATATGATTGAAAATAAAGAAACATTTCATAGTTTTCAAAAAAAAATATTAAACAGCAACTGTTTGATCATCGATAATGGAAATATTTTCTGAGCACCAAATCTGCATATTCAAATCATTTCAGAAGGATCGACTGGAGTAATGGCTGCTGACAATTCAGCAAAATATATCAAAATAGAAAAAAAGTTATCTTCAACTGTAATTATATATATTACTGTTTTTACTGTATTTTTGATCAAATAAATGCAACCTTGGTGGGGATAAACATATACCAATCTCGGTTTCTCACTGCATGTGTGTGTACACCTATACGAGTATGTGGAGTAACGGAGTGTGTATTTAGATGACAGGTGTATGGCTCAGAGTCAGATTCACGGAGACCCTGCTCCGAGCACTGCTTCTTTAATTAAAGACAGGCTTCCGTTATGCAGCCAGATCACATCCAGCTCGAGGGCATCATGCCAGGCCTTAACAGAACCACTTTCCTTTACATTCATCCATCCAAAGTACCCCTATATATGCTAGGAGTAGAAAATATTAAGTCAATATAAGGTCTTTTCACAATTGAAATACTTAACCCTGGGTTGTCTTGCTTCACGTTTTACCCAAGGTTAACAGTTAATCCTGGGTATTCATTCGCTGACGTTTCACGCTGTACATTCCTAAATCCTGGGTGTAATGGTGCTAAACCTGCTCTGGAGCAGGGTTTCATAACCTGAGTAAAAAGCGGTGCTAATCCTGCTTCTAAATTACAAGCGTGAAACGTTCCTTAAACCCAGGGTTAAAAGTAGTGTTTAGAACAACAATAACCTGGGGTTAAGTGCAGCGTGAAAAGCCCTATACTGTGTGTTGTCAGAAAACTTGAAATACAGTATAGGGTTAAATGGGCTCAAATTTTGACATCCATTTTAGATTTTTTTCACTTAGCTGTTTACAATCACTCAAGACAAACTGATAAGGAGGCAAATATCCCATCTAAATTACTTTGTTTTAAAGGGGGCATAACACACACAGTTTCAGCCAATCTCATGTTAATCTTGAGTAGTATTGCATCCTTCATATCTCCAAAAAGTCTTTAGTTTTATCATATTTATAAAAGAAAGCTACAGCTTTACGATTCTCTCCGAAAAAAGCCGAGCTCCTGGAGGCACGCCGTGGGCGGAGCTAAAGAGTGATGAGAAACTTGAGTGCCGATCGGCAACAAAACAGAGACATTTGATGCCGTTTCTCTTACCGTCTGCAGTTCTGAATCACGACCGGGATCTTTTATAGCTGGGACCGCTCCATATTTCAGTATCAAACGATGTGCAAATCCAGAGTCGAACTGGGCCTTGTTTATAAAACGTTCATCAACAAACACACTTGAGAAACTCCGTTGCTGCCACGGAAAAACAAACTACATCCACTGTTCACGTAACGCTAGGTTCTTTTGGGAAGCTGAACAAGGTTATCTTTCCCTCACAACCAAAAACACACTTCTTTAGAGACATTCTTTCTGAGCGAGTCCCATGCAGTGCAGCCGAATGAAGCGCGTTGATGGGCACACTCTTGCTCTCACTCTGGTCGATGCGTGCACGGGCGCGTTCTTCCGGGAGAAATGCCCATATAAGGAGTTCCACCCTCGTTTACGTCATGAAGAGCCAAGATCGAAAAAAAAACTCTTCGAAGCTTGTACGAACCCGGAAGTAAGATTTTTGTCACAGAAATACTCTGTCATACGTCCAAATTGTTATTTGAAACTTTGTCCATGCTTAGCATGAGAATCCAACTCTTTAACAGTGTAAACAACTCTGAATGCATGAGACAGCATTGTACCCCCCTTTATAAAAAGTTAGTTATAACAAATGTTACTTCTTAGAATATAAGAGATTATAAGACAATATAATATAGAATATTAAGATGTGAAAGTGAGAGGAAAATTACAGTAAAAGGAGATTACATGGTTGTATTCCTCCACTGCATTGACTGTTCAACTTAGACTGCTGAATTACACATCAATGCAGGATTTCCATCTAGTTTACAATTCAATACAGCTCAATTCAACAGTACATTTGAAAAACACGCTCCCATGAGATAGCGCTACTTCTGGAACGGTTAAAATTAAATTAAAAATGTCAATGCCAACTGGTTTTCATATTCATGGGCTCTTGGACAAAGAGAGAAGAAGGGACAGATTCATCCTGGAATGAATTCATCACAGTGCAGCTGACTGCTGTAGACAGTGCCAGCTTACAGTCTGAGACCATTTTCTACAGGAAGAACCCTTGTCTTGTAGATAATCATAATGAAAAATAGGATGGTAGAGACAGGAAGGTCAGGAACACGAGACAAATTGCAGTTACGCTAAGTTTGTAATGATTCCCTGAAGCCGCTGACCCTCATCAGGCCATGTTTGTAGCACTCTCCTGTACAGCAGTCAAGCATAACAATCACGTTGAGCAACCTGTAACCAACAATCTCCTTATTCAACGTTTTACCATGACGACCTCTCGACATTCAGAGGTCTTCACGTGGCTGACCTAGTAGACAAGTTTGGCCTTTGGCATCTGTCAGTAATCACGGGCAAATAGCTGTGATGGGAAGGTTAAGATGAAGCAGATGGACTGCGTGGGGCTGGTGTCCACATCGTGAGTTCAGGGCCTCCATTTCCCTCTTGTTCAGTACAGACTGACTAGCACACAAAAGAGCCTCCATTTCCTGGGGAAACGCCTATTTTTCCCATGAGCTCACGCAACAGCCAAAAAGTTCATTCAATAATAACAATATGAACAAGAACAAGGAGCGTATAGGGAGTAATTGTTGAAAGAACGCAGGGGATCGCAATGTTTCTAGCCAATGCTTTAAATAATGATGTAGGGTATCATAAAGCGTAGGTTAAGCTATCATATACATCAAGGATGTGCAAGATTCAGAATTGAAACATTGGTTCATTCGATTTTTTAAGCTGGAATTTGAATTGAAGTGGCTGCACCTCACAGGAAGTTGAAGTGGAATTTGAAATGAGATGACTGGAAGAGGAATTTACTGAATTGCAATTGCAAAAATAGTACACCAAAGGAGGAGTATGTCTAAATACAAAATATTTGAAAAATATAGTTAAAAAAAAAAGTTTAACTACTTCCTCCAAGATTCTGAAGTGCACATCTGATGGAAACTTTACAATCCCATGAAGCCACAGGAGAGAGGTCTGCAATTCTGCATCCAAAATCTAATTCGAATTCAGGAATTGAATTCTTACTGCTCACATCAAATGGGCTGACGCTCATCTGAAACTTCCGGGACACACTAAACTTCCTGTTGACATCATGCGTTTTAGATAAGCGAATGCATTTCCATCCATTTTCTCATCACATGAACTGCTGCTGGAGGCTAAAAGCTGCAGAATCAAGAAGAAGACACACAACTCTTTATTTCCATATGTAATCAAGGATTCTAGCATGGTCATTGATCATTCCCAGCAGTGGTCTGAGCAAATCATCTGAAACCCCTGGAAACTCCTCAGAGCAGCTGGTGAGGCATGAAAACCTCCATCTGTGGGTGAAGGAATCTACAGGTGTCCCGTTAAAAAGTATAAACTTGCATTAAAATCACACAAAACCAAATAAACAGACCATGGGGAAGTCCAAACCATCAGAAATGTGTGTGTAGTGAGGACACCTGTGAATAGTTTTTGAAGCGGCGCTTCATAAACCTGAAATAGTTCAATGGAGCCTGTTGATGGCCTTGCCAACAAGAGGAGCATCCCTGCAGAGTTTAAAAGAACAGAGAGATTGAGAGAGCTGACCAAAAGTTTAGGCCTTCAATCGTGTTGCAAAAGATCAGCGTGATCTAAACGCTCTCTTTGAACTCTCCAGGGGGTCCCATAAAGACACACGACCAGCAAGCACCCCACTCAACACACTCAAAGAGCTCATTTCACGCAACTGGCTTTTAATCGACGGCTGACCGCTCTGCGTCATGGCCTATATTTTACCACAATTTGGGGAACTGGTTTCCAGTTGTGTAACACACTTCCCTGTCACCTGCATAGTTGGCTTTGTTCTAAATCACACCAAAACAAGCAGAAGCACAGCACCACATATCAAGCAGAAACACTCTCAGCCTCCCTGTGAGCTCCAGATCCAGAATTGAGCCACTAATGTTGCTAGGCTGCCACTGTGGCCTCAGATTTTGTTGTTGGAAAGGGAAAAAAAACAAAAACAAATTTTTTGTTTCGGTTGGCATCAGACCCTGAATGCTAGGACTATGGTATTCTCTCTTCAGTAGCGTAACAGGCTGAAGTGGAGTACCATTCGGTTGGCTGGCCAAGAAAACCAATCAGTCATGGACCACAGTTAAAATTAACTATTTGACCTCATTCATCACAAGTAACTTGGTGACTCCACTAATGCAGTAAAACTATCCTATGCATGAGCTCATACATCTATTCATTTCCATCTGATGTCTTTAGAGCAGCAGCAAAACCACATAGGATTCCAAATGATGGTCTTTTGTTTAAAATGACTCCTCGCAGGTGAACCATACTGAGAAACATTTACTAACAGAAACTAGATTTTAAATTGTGAGCAGTGTCTGATTCATTAACACAGTGCTAAGGTGTTGTGGGTAGTGGCCAGGGCAAGTATTTAATGTGTTGCTATGTGCTTTCCTACTGGCCCATGTACCATCCCTAAATCTCTATTGCTGTCTGAAATTGCCCCCTATACCTTTATAATGTGCACTATTTGAGGGGACAGTCATTTGTAGCAGTTTCCGAAACCCTGCTCTATGGGAGTTGTGCTGAATGAATTACCACATCTTGGCAAAACATGGCATCCACAACCCTTCCCGGCAAACTCAATGTTCAAATTCGCTCACTTGTTTTCATTCATTCCTTTAAGTGTAATAAACTACTGAGGGAATAGCACATCAGGGTGTATGAAGCAATTTTGGATACAGCCTATGATATTCTGGCCCCTGTATTAAAGGTAAAGTTCACCTAAAAATGAAAATTTCCTAAATATTACATTGTGTTTCAACAAAACCAAATCAAACGCACTTACACAGTACAAAAATGGTTGGAGCAGGCTTTATGAGAAAATACTATTTCTGTCTTTTTACAGTTTCATGTTTAATTCAGTGTTTTACTTGTGATTTTTTTTGTAATTATTTGAGAAATGTACTAGCAATTTGTAATTGGACATTGTTTCCAACTAAATTGTTCACCAATTTTTTTTTCATGTATTTTGCTGACACTCTTGGGTGCTCTGCAAAATTCATCCAACCAGATAAGTGGTATAACCGCAATGTTATGAAGCAACGAGGAGCCGGCATTCTGACGTAGAACACAGATGCGCTGTCTTGTTTACAAGCAGAGGAATGCACACGCATGCGTCGTGGTTCTCTCATGAATGCAACACGGAAGAGAAGAAATTGTTGAATAAAGTTGTTATTTTTGTTTTCTTTGGTGCACAAATAGTATTCTCATAACTTCTCATAGATGTCACATGGACTACTATAATGATGTCCTTACCACCTTTCTGGGCATGGAAATGTTTCAGTTGCATTGCTGTCTATGGAGGGTCAGAAAGCTCTTGGATTTCATCAAAAATATCTTAATTTGTGTTCCGAAGATGAACAAAGGTCTTACAGGTTTGGAATGACATGAGGGTGAGTAATTAATGACAGAATTTTCATTTTGGGTGAACTAACCCTTTAAAGTGAGGATGTATTGCCATTTTATTTAATTCACCCAAACAGATATTCATCAAATCCATCATTTTTGGGGTAAACTATTATTTTAACTCTTCAGTGCAATCCATTGAATCTTTTGACACATTTTATGGTCTTCGGTGAAAGTCGCAATTCATATTCATTCACATCCATAGAACAAACAGTGTGGGATGAGAAGCATGCCAAAATCTAATACTTAGTGTGAGGAGCAACACTAATATTGATGCTTGCCTTAGCAAGCAGCACTAATTACCAGACTACTTCAGATTCCAGGAAGTACATGACACAGAGTTGGATGAGGTCATGTGTTAGCATACTGCAGTCATTCAATGCTTGGAATGTGGAACGAGTCAGCCGTGTCAAAAACGACTATCAGCCAGCAGCGCGAGCGAGTTGAGAGCAGTCACCCTCTCGACCCCCATCTAATCAAACAGCCTTCTTTTATGGTTACTGCTCTTCGGCTCGACGTTAACCACCACATGGTCAGAATTCCACTGCCACCAAGGCTTTCTAAGGACAAAAGAGGAATTTTCTGATCAAAAAACCTTCACACAGCTTTCTGGCTACGTAATATTACAGTATTTTGGAAGTTAAAAAGAGGCTTGTGCGTTGTTCCAGAAAGACTAACAGAATGAGATCTTTGCTTGGCAGCCTGACAGAAATACAGCACCATTACCGTTTTAGGCCAGCGGTCTCCCAACGCACAGAGAACAGAAATGCTATTAAAGCACCAGACTGCTGCTAATAAATAAGAGCTAATGGCACTATGCACCGACTGTCCTCAAGAGCCCTCCTGTTTGAGAAAGCGAGAAGAGAGCAGTACAATTGATCTCCAGACACCATTTTAACACCCGGGGAGGCTGATACAGATCACATTAAATCAAAAAGCTCCTCCTTCTCAACAAACATCACTCTATTCTGACATAGGAATTAGATCTTAATCCTGAAAGAATGTTTTGGTTGCTGAAGATTAGAGGTTACCGCAACCGGAGCTATACAAGTGCAATCTGGGGTCAGGTCCTGCAAAACAAAAATATCAAATGTTTTGGTTGCTTATGCCAAACATTTATCAGCCCCACTTGACATGTGTTCTCTTAGGCCAAGTGGTTATAGTAGGCCACATGCTCTTGGGTCGTGAAGCAGGCTGTGAGACACACGTCCATCACCTGTTGAGGAGCTCTCCGGCCCCCTGCTTTCTATGCAACAGCTGCGCCGCTGAACTCAACTCGGCCGTCTAAACTGAACCTGTCTCGCTCGCTGACAACTGGCCTGCCCCCGTGGACTGGACCCCAGGCACCAGCAGACTGAGAACATCTCCTGCAGTACAACGATACAGATTGGTTGGACTGGATCATGTGTGCTTTAATTGTCTGTTTTACAAAAAATATTATGAAAGGTTCTCATTTATTGCTCTACAAAGGCCTTTAGCTGTTCATAGGAAATGGGATTATTAGAATCACTGAGCCTGGATTCCTGAAATCCTCGGTCCCTGTCTACTACGACAATGTGAATGAATTTCAGGAAACCGTGGCATTGGATTACCGTCACAGTTTGAACTCTAACAGTAAACAGCTAACAGAAAAACTATACACCACAAAATAGGTTTCCAGCTGCATATTTGTATGCAAATTTTGGCATACTGCATAAATTTGATGGGTATAAACACCAAAGTGCAATTCAAATATCCAAAATGTGCATAAAAAGCATATGCTCACTTGAGGTACAACCTGTTGGTTTAGCAAAAAGATACGTGCATAAACTACAGTGAAAATACATTTACTGAATAAATTCTTAACTGTGCATCAAAAAAAGTTCAACATATCATGTGACTGAGGAATTCACAAACAATTCCCTTAAGAGATCTGCCATCGATCATTATAGGTTCTAAATTGCAAGTAATTAATTATGAAAATTAATAAAATATGACTTAATTTCATCATCTTAAAGGAAGTAAAAAATCTACAATTTATTACTTATTTAAGATTATTATGATTTAATTATTTAAATTATTATGATCACTGAACTGGAATTAAAATTTCTAAAATGTGCATATTCATAATAATTTTGTAGATAAAATTTGTTCGGTAAGAAAACATGCACATAAAGTGTGATGGAAACACATTTAGTGAATAAATTTCTAGATGAGCATCAACAAATTTGTAACTTTTTTCAACACGTCTGAATAAATAACTCATGAGATCTGCAATAAATTACTAGCAAATATGTAGTTTGTCAAAAAGTTTTGCAAATAACATACATTTAAAATAAAATCTTGCTTCATTAAATAACATTAAAAGGAATATAAATTAATATTTTGTTACTTAATTTAATAAAAGAGGTCAGTGGTTACATCCATGCATCAATTTATTAGTATTCAAAGAGAAGAACTCCTCTGCCTTCTTACCAAAGGAAGACAATACTTCTAGCTTTAAATAAAAAAAGCATGTAACAAAAAGCATAAATATCTCAGATACAGTAATCACCTAATTGATAACCACCAACTTAAATATTTTTTATCAATTTAAGGTCTAATTTAAAAATGCCATGTAATGGAACTTCTTTTCAATACTTTTTTACTTGTAATTTACATCATAATGAAATGGATTATAAAGAATGAAAAATATGTCGGGTGGAGACTTGGTTCGATCCACTGGTTGCTGATTGGATGGAGGAAGATCTGAATGCGAGCTTGCAGTCGATTGTAATTAAGGGCCAGGGTTTACGTGGACGAAATGTGTTTAGTGAAGTCTGCTATGTGTCACCAGAGAGAAGTCTGTGGTTTCTCTGTAATATATTTTTTAAAAATGTATACACGAAATATAGAATAACATGGATTTACATAATAGGATGAATTTTCATTTCATGCTGACTTTAAATAGGTTAGAAAAGTCTTCTTTGTAAGTTTGGATGGTGCTCTGCATGCTGTGCTCCAGCTGAAGGTGATAATGGTGCATGCTGGGCTAGGGCTGAGGGGAGTGGGTGGCTTATACTGGGCTAGACCAGGAGGACAGGGTGAGGTATGCATGCATACTGAGGGCACATGAGGAATGCAGGGAAGGGGGGCTGATTTGCTGGCCAGACTTCCGGGGGAAGGCGCCATGAGTTCAGTGACTCACAGAGCAGCTGAACTGTAACTTCATCAAAGCCCACTATAAAGCCACTGACCCCGTGGCACGTGCCTGTATGGAAAATCATCAGGGCAGGCAATGCCAAAAGGCTTAAACATTGCTCCGCAGCACAATGAAATAAAGACCGAAAGAGAATGGGGGGGGGGGGGGGTTGAGCAACTGCAGTTGTTTGGGAGTGTGATATCAGGTCAGCACTTTTATAATGTCCCTCCTGCGTGTGACTGTTCCACACTTGCTGCCACAATAAAGACTTGCATTGTTACCCACCCAGCTTCAGAGAGCAAATAACTTTTCGTCCAGCTTGCAAAAATAGACAACATTATTTACGCAGAACATTTTTTAAATGTTTCTGAAAGAAGCTTCTTACTCTCACCAAGGCTGCAAATTAAAAAATACAGTAAAAACAGTAATCTTGTAAAATATAAAACATATTTTACAATATTATTACAATTAAAAATAATTGTTTTATATTTTAATACATTTTAAAGGGTAAACTATTCCTGTGGAGATAAAGCTTTTCAGCAGCCAATACTCCAGTTTTCAGTGTCACATGATCCTTCACAATCTTGTGCTCAAGAAATCAATCCTTATTATTAATGTTGAAAACTGTAGCTCTGCTTAATATTTTTGTCCACATATTGTGATTCTTTGATTAACTGAAAGTTCAAAACCATTTACTTTAAACAGAAATCTTTAGTAATATTATAAATGTCTTTATTGTCTCTTTTGATCAATTTAACGTGTCTTGAATAAAAGTATAGGCCTACTTTTTTATAAATAAAAAAAAGTTGGACTACTAACTAGACGCAGCATCTAAAAACAGTGATCCTTATGCTGAAAAAAAAGTTACACATAATGCAATTACCAATGATTGTGAGTCTGACTCATGTACACAGATCATTTAAATTGAAAAAATTGTGTAGACCGGACATCCTATGTGAACCCATAAGTGTACCTGAGACATACTGGTATCCTTTTCTGCAAAACTGACTGTCCTAATTAGAAGAAAAAATAACATGTTTGCTGTTGAACAGACAGAACTCCGATTAAAAAAAAAAACAGACTTGGTTATAATTGAATTGCAGATATATCAATAAGCAGATATTAAAGCAGATGTCAAACTTATGAATTTGTTTTGCAGATGCTCATCAGACTGCTTGACATGACCGATCTCCTTTTATTCTCCTCGTTTATACCTGATAAACAACTGGCGTATTAGAAATACAAACTTTTAACTGTCTCGTTGGAAGAAAACAAACATACATAGCTTAACACAATTCCAAGAAAAGCAAGAGTATTGTTTAACTTCAAAATCCTCTCAGCATGCAAACTCAACAGATTGTACATTTGTTACGCAATGGAAATGTTGTTTTTTGTTTCTATAGAGTAGAAAAGGTGTGGTGTAATTTTCAGAGCACAGCGTAAAACAGACAAGGTGTGAGCCACGATTCAGTCAATAGATGTTCATCCAGCAGTTAGCACAAGTAAACAGGATACCTCAGAAGAACGCGAGCCACATAAAAGCCACAGAAGTTAACGAAAGAGGCAGTATGCGAGCGAGAGATGTGTGTGGGCGCCACTCAACAAACATCAGACAAACACAGAAGCACAGCCTACATACCCTCCCCCTCTCGTGAAGAGTCACACTCCTCTCCTTCAAACACACACGCTCAAAACACATGTAACCAAAACTTACCACTTCTGCAAACTGCTACTCTAACCAGTGCAGAGCTGTGTTTTCAGTAGCGACGCAAATCGGAAAAGAGTGACTTCATTTAAATGAGGGCTGAAAAACATCCGAGAGGTGTATTATTAGATGAGCCGGGCGTGTGTAACCTACAATAGATGGGCAAGTAAATGAGGTATGCCGTGTGCTCCACTTCTGATGACGAGGTGTAGCCTCCTGAGACACCGCAATGAACTGGCCTGTCACTGTGCTTTATTAAAGAACCAGATAAGTCAGCACAGCGGTGGATAAGCTACAGCTGGGACGAAGCGTAACCCCTCTAAGAAGTTTATGCTTACAGCATCTGCCTAATGTGCTAGTTGGAATCAATGGATTTCTGCACGGATGTTCATGGAGAGGCGTGTGGGCCTCCATCTCGATTTATACAAAGCAAAGGCCACATGTAGAAGTTCCTGGCTCTGATCTGATCCGAGGTTCCATTCCTTAAAGACGTCACGTTATATATTCTTATGATTTCATTTTTTCACTGAGGTCAACTTATTTAAAGGGGTCATCGGATGTCCATTTTCCACAAGTTGATATGATTCTTAATGAAAAGTCTATAACATACTTTGGTTAAAATTTCTCAATGGTAGGGTAAAAAACACCCTTTTTAAAATCAGCTATGTTTTCAGCAAGCCGTTCTAGTCCATGTTGCTTTAAATGCTAATGAGCTCTGCTCACCCCGCCCCTCTCTTCCGTGGAAGACTGTAAACTTCAGCCACGAAACTGGCTAACTAGCATATATTAGGAAAGGACGATTTGCAAAGATACATAAAAACCCTTATACTCACTTCTACTGTAGATGAAGCTGGATCACGAATGATTTGCGCGAACAAATCATTTGGGGATCGGCGCATTCCCTTCAAAAACGAAAGTAATGTTAATCCTCTGCGTCTTCAGCGGCTCAGATGACGACTGCTATGTTCATTATTACATTCAACAACAAAATACCTCAATCGCTTAATTGGAGACATTCTTGTCTTCCTCTGCACTGAAGTCGACACAATGGCAGACAGTAAAGTAAGACGGCCTTGTTAATCAACTATCGTGGGAGCGGCCTGAGCAGAACTACGTCATTCTGACAGGAATCTCAGAACAACCTGAATTGAGAAAGGGGATTTTAAAACAGATTTTATAAAAACCACTGGGTTTATTTTTATCATTATATGGTGAATGTGTACACACACTTCCAACACACATTTATGTTCAAACAACAAGTAAGGTGAATTTTGCATCCGATGACCCTTTAAGTTATTTATGCCCAAAACAGTCATATTTAATTTTTTAAGACCCTTTTCCACCCTATCTCTCTGGCGTTAAGAATTAAACAGCATTTGTTGGTGGTTTGCATGTGACAAGAGCAGTACATTGCTGTGGTCTAATATTAAAACACCATTTTGTGGGTTTTATTATCATGACCAATGTCATTTATGTCAAATGTTATTTATATATGTGACCCTGGACCACAAAACCAGTCATAAGGGTCAATTTTTCAAAATTGATATCTATACATCTCATGAAAGCTGAATAAATAAGCTTTCCATTGATGTATGGTTTGTTATGATAGGACAATATTTGGCCAAGATACAACTATTTGAAAATCTGGAATCTGAGGGTGCAAAAAAATCAAAATATTGAGAAAATCACCTTTAAAGTTGTCCAAAAGAAATTCTTAACAATGCATATTACTAATCAAAAATTAAGTTTTGATATATTTACAGAAGGAAATTTACAAAATATCCTCATGGAACATGATCTTTACTTAATATCCTAATGATTTTTGGCATAAAATAAAAATCGATCATTTTGACCCATACAATGTATTTTTGGCTATTGTTACAAATATACCCCAGCGACTTAAGATTGGTTTTGTGGACCAGGGTAACATATATTAGTCAGTAATTTTTTTTTAAGAAAATTAATTCACTCAGCAAGGATGTATTAAATTGATTAAAAGAGTTGCATTAAATTGATCAAAGACTGTTACAAAAAATTCTATTTCAAATAAATGCTGTTCTTTTGAACATATTCAACGAATCCTGAAATGTCGTGTGAATCACGGTTTGTATAACAATATTAAGCAGCACAACTGTTTTCAACACTGATTATACTAAGTAGGGATGCACCGAAATGAAAATTCTTGGCCGAAGTCAAAACTGAGCAAAATGAAACACTGGACTGAAGACCAAAGGCTGAATAACTAACACGGTTTTTTGCATTTTTTCCCCATGTATTTTGACAATTTTTTTCACCATTGCATGAATTAAATAGACAAAATGTGCTTTTCACTGTTTTGTCTTGCTTTTCAAAGAAAAAATCAATTACAAAACAAAATTTTTTAAATATTTACTTAACACTAAATATTTTTTAACATTCTAGCTAGAGCTGCACGATTAATCGTTAA